>CAUYRH010080625.1:0-31079 GCA_963574655.1 Perodicticus potto | reverse complement strand
TCATGGAGCACAACCAAGGGGCCACCTTGTCAGCCTCAGCCCCCCTCAGAGCTTCAGAAAGGCAGCCACTCTGGGGTCCCCGAGAAAGGCGCTGTTGTGCCAGAATACCACATCCTCACAGACCCCCAGGGAGCTGAATCCGATGCAAGAACAAAAGAGTTTTTATCATACAAATCCGAGTTTGGGCCCTGGTTGCCGGGCCAGCAGGTCTCCGAAAGAGCCCCGATGATAGGGCGGGTCAGGTATTTATGAGGTTAGGGTATGGGAACAATGGGGCCGCCCCTGATTGGTTGGGGTCCTGTTACTACACCTTATTAGGATCAGCTTTGGTCAGGGGAGGTGGCCGCTGTGATTTTTATAGCTTATCCGGGAACTGAGCTGGGCTATGGTATTCAAAATTGCCACCATTGGTTAAGATGGAGCCGCCTAGGCCCTACGCCTCATGGTCTTTCAACTCCATACCCCCAACATCCCGGGGGCACGGCTATGGGGTTTGAGCCCCAAGACTCAGGCAGCACCACCCTTTTGGCTTTGTTGGGTTCGGCCCATGTGGCTGCCCTCCCAGGCTGGAGTCAGGTGACGGTGGCTCTCCAGACTTGTGTGCGTCCAGGTGGCTCTACAGATCTGGGGTCACTGCTGAGTCACTTCCATGGCTCTTCTAGGCTCTGCTGTAGAGTCGTGGGTCTGACTCCCACATTTTTGCTCTGTATTGCCCTAGTGAGACTCTTTACAGGGGCTCCATCCCTGTGACACGTTGCTGTCCAGGCCTCTATGCTGTCTGTGACCTCCTTTGAAGTAAATGCAGGTGGAGAAAGCCATGCCCCAACAGCTCTTGTGTTTTTGCACAACTATAGATGGTAGAAAGGTTTAGAGCTTCTACCTTCCAGAGTAGCGGGGGGAGCCCTGCCTGGGCCTGCCTGACTCATGGTTGGGGCTGCTGAGGATCCCTGCACCAGACTGTGAGGAGCAGAGACCAAGGTGGCTCTGGCTCTCCAGGCCCATCCCTGGGAACTGTTCTGCCCTCTAGGTCTCTGGGGCTATGATGGGAGGGGAAACTTTGAACCTCTGAAATGCCTCCAGGGTCATTTTCCCCATTGTCTTGTGGGGAAAATGACCCTGAAGGTCATTGTGGACCCTTTTATCTGTACTAAGCAATTGAGCAAACAATCCCTTAGCCACACCAAGTCATTAAAAGAATACACTTAAAAAAAAAAAAGTAGTGTGCTTTTCCAAACCCACTTTTTTATTCTTTATGTAATCAGGCTGAACGTTTTCAAAATGTATTCATTCTGTTTCTCTTTTAATTATAAATTTTAAGTCATTTCTTTCCTCTCACATCTGACTATATGAGGTTAAAAGTAGCCACACAACTCCTTCAACACAGTCATGCTTTGCGCTCTCAAAGGGGACGTTCTGAGCCATGCAAAGTGAAATGAGTTCATCGTTGTGTAAATACCGCAGAGTGCACGTAAACAAGCTTAGATGGGCAGCCTACCACTCACCCCCGACTACGAGTGGGACCTGACCTCCTATTCCCAGGTTATAAACCTGGAGAGCATATTACTGTAATAGATGCTATAGGCAATTGTAACACAATGGTAACTATTTGTACATCTAACATATCTGAGCATAGAAAAGGTACAGCCAAAATATGGTATAAAAGGTGAAAAGTGGTTCACCTGTATAGAGCGCTAACCATGAATGGTGCTTTCCGGACTGGAAGTTGCTCTGGGTGACTCAGGGAGTGGTGAGTGGATATGAAAGCCTAGGACATTATTGTACACCACTTTCTACTTTATAAATACTTTATGCTTAGGCTATAGTAAATGTATTTAAAATAGTTTTCAGCAGTAATAAATTAACACCATTTTTCTGTAAATGTTTTACTTTATAAACTTTTATTTAACTTTTCATTCTTTTCTAATAATGCTTAGCTTAAAACATAAACATGTTACATACCACTGTCCAAAAATATTTCTTTTTTTCTATCCTTATTCTCTAAACCTTTTTCCATTTTTAACTTTTTGTTTTTACTTTTAATTTTTTTGTTAAAAGCAAAGATACAGACACACACGTGAGCCTGGACAGGGTAAGGATCATCGACATCACTGTCCGTTACCTCCACACCTCCTACTACTGGAAGGTCTTCAGGGGCAATAAATAACAATTGGAGCTGTCATGTCCTGTGATGACAATGCCTACTTCTGGAATATCTCCTGAGAGTGTTTTACAGTTAATGCTCATTTTTACATAAGGAGGAGAAGTATGCTGTAAAATAATGATAAAAAATAGAGTATAGTAAATACATAAACCAGGAACATAGCTGCTCATTATCAGTATCATATAGTACACATAATTATATGTGCTAGTCTTTTACATGATTAGCAGCACAATAGATTTGTTTACACCAGCATCACCACAAACCAGATACCTCACTAATGCATTATGCTAAGGCATTACATTAGGATGGCGATGATGTCACAAGGTGTTAGGAATTTGTCAGCTCCACTGTAATCTTATAGGACCACCACTGTACATGTGGTTCATCATAGAGTGAAATGTTCTTATGTGGTGTGTGACTGTATTTTTGCTTAGAAGTTTCTTCTACCCCATATCTTGCTTCACTGCTTTCAAATTCTGCCTTCTATAGAGCCCTAGGGCATGAACACAATTCAACCAAGTTCTTTGTCATTTCATACAAGACTGGCCTTTCCTCCAGTTTCCAATAAGATATCACTCTTCTTCATCTGAACCCTCATTAGAATGGCCTCTATTTTCCTACAAATTCTTTATGAAAACCATAGCAGTTTGATATATAGATAAGTTGGTTTGATATATTAGAATCACCTCTAGAAAGCATTCAACCATAATGATGAGCCCATTCACCTACCTTAATTAAGGCAGAAACTTTGAGGGAAGGATGGCACATTAAAAAATTTTTTAAATTCTCTGAGATAAGTTCAGTGTGAGAGATTCCAAGTCGAAGAAGTAACAGAAATGTTCCTGCAAGTTATTTTGTAGAGATCAATGCATACAGATTGTAAAGGATATATGGAGAGGTGAAGACTCAGAACAGCCAACACAATATTGAAGGAGAAACTAAGTTAGAGGACAGATGCTGTCTAATTTCAAGGTTCATGATAAAGCTACAGTCATCAAGACAGTGAGGTACTAGTGAAAGAAAACTCAGATATATTAATGGAACAGATAGAGAACCAGAACTGACGTAGATACAGCTGCTATGGTTTGAACGTGTCCCCTAAAGTTCCTGTGTTGGACACTTGACCCCAGATATGGATCCCCAATTAGGTGGGGCCTAATGAGAGATACCCAATTCTGCCCTCAGGAGTGGGTTAATGCTGTTACCAGAAGAGTGTGCTCCTTAGGAAAGGGTGAATCCAGCTCTCTTCCCCACCCCCTCCCTCTTCTTCTTCCCTTCTTTCTTTCTCCCTGTTGCCCTTCCTTTCTTCTTTTCCCTTCTGTCATAGGATGGCACAGAAAGAAGACCCTTGCCAGATGCCAGCCCTTCAGTCTTGGACTTCCCAGCCTCCAGAATCATGAGTCAACACTTTTCTGCTCTTTGTAAATTACCCAGTCTGTGTTTGCCCTTACTGCAGTACAAACCAGACTAAGATACAGTCAACAGATCTTTGATGCCCAGGTAAAGACAGTACAACGGAGAAAAGATACTGTTTTTGACAAATAGTTTTGGGACAACTGGATATCTACATGCAAAAGAAATGAATCTAGACACTTACCTTACATCATTCACAGAAATTAATTCAAAATGGATCATATGAGCCCTGAATGCAAACACAGATCTATAAAACTCCCAGAAAACAATGCAGAAGAAAATCTAAATAGCCTTGGGTGTGGCAATGACTTTTTACCAAAGGTACAGTCCATGAAAGAAATCATCAATAAACTGTACATCATCAAAATTAAAAACTTACACAGTGTGAAAGACACTGTCAAAAGAAAAAACAGACAAGTCACATACAGAGAGAGAAAATATTTGCAAAAGAAGTACCAGAAATATAAGATCATGAGAAGGAGGGGAGTGTTTTATAGCAAATTTCATTATAAGTAAAATGCGCTGCTACCCACCTCACTGAGAAAGTTGCCTTGGTGGTGATGGTGTCTGGGCAGGTTGGGAATGGAAAAGGGGGTGGCGGTGTTTGAGTTGTGGTTGCTAGCAGGCTTATTTCTTTGCACTTCATTTCCGTGTGAGTACATGGGAGCTGGCTCTCATTTCTGCCCAGGAAAGCCAGCTATGTGAAGATTCCTTAAACTCCAGTGCATTCTCCACTGTGAAGCTTCCCTCAATAACTGATGGAGGTTCAGCTCCTGTAACAAGCAAGTTAAGCCTAACCATCCTTGTCATTTCCATTTTTCATACATCTATTCTCGATGGTGTGTGCAATATGCATGCTATTCCTCTGTGCAGTTTCATCTTATTTGCCCACTGCCACAGGCTACAGTGTGGAACAAAGTTCACTTTCAAATTCAATCTCCAACAAAATGAAAAAGCAAGAAAATCATGAAAGAGAAAGCTAGCTACAGCCATTAATATGGATCTCACTGCCAGATTCTTCTGCTTTATCCATCAAATGTGAATGAGAGGAATTTGCTTCCATGTGCAGCTGGTGGGGGTCTAACCCTGGTCACAGGATCCTGTCAATCAGAGGAACAGCTCCTTAGAACAGCCTGGAGTGAGTGCTGGCTGCCAGGTGCAGACAGCCCGGCACCCTATTGAATAACACCACAATGGCACCGGAACCCTTTCTCTGATAACAGTAGCAATCCTTGGGGCCTTTCAACAGCATAGTGGAAAACACCCTAAACTTATTGTAGACACAAAGTTTAGGATTAAGGGATCTAGGAGGAAGTGATAAGGTTCCAGAGGGAAAGCATGCATTTTCTTTAAAAAAAAAAAAAAAAAAGGAGGGGGATGGCACCTATGGCTCAAAGGAGTAGGGTGCTAGCCCCATATGCCGGAGGTAGTGGGTTCAAACCCAGCCCCGACCAAAAACTGCAAAATAAATAAATAAATAAAAATATTTTAAAGCCCACAAGGTGTTTATATCTCTCCTTGAAAATGTCCAGTTGGTATTCTTTAAATACAGTAGAACCTCTGTAAGTTGACCACCCAGGGACGGTTACCAGTTGGTCAACATAAGGAACTTCCATTGAGTACATGTGGTGCATGTCTGGTATATGAGAATTAGGTCCATTTAAGGTGGTCAGTGTGGGGAGGTGGTCAACTTTGGAGGTTCTACTATCCACCAGTGGATCCTCCTGAATTATACTTGTGGTTGGATTTAAAGGACTCAGTGGTGTATGTCTGTGTTTATTCTGATTGGTTGGGTTGTCTTGGAAAAGTCAACGGAAATGAAACTAGGGTCTACCACCCTGTGTAAGATTAAAGTTTCCTTGGAGGAGAGTGAGCGTAGGAGACACAGAAACTGTCCCATCATTTTAGATTTTATCCTGATTGCTTTTAGAATAAAAAAGGCTAAAATCTTTCCAAGTGGCCCCAGAAATGGCCCAGCGCCACCTCTATCAAATCAGGCAACATTCTACCTTATTAGCTCAAAAAGTTCGGAATGTTTTCTGTTCCTTTTCCCTTGACTCTGAAAGGACATTTGTTGGATATACTCAGAGAGTAAATGTTCAGGCTGCTTCTCAAACTGGCTGCAAGAGTTGGTAAAAAAAAAATCTAATTTTAAGGGGGAGTGGGTAACAACCAGTAGCTGCAGTTCACACTCAGAGTTTGTTGGGAGGCACAGTCGGTGCCAGCGGCTGCTTCTCTTCCAGAAATTATATGTGATTGATCCTCTTTAAATAAATCTGGCTAGCTAACAAATAGCTTCCTCTTGCCAACATTTTCTCAATATGATCTCCAGACTCTTTATGGTTTAAAAGAATTACCAAATAAAACTCATGAAAAGGCAACAAGAAACATATCTCAGAAAATTTCTATACAGAATTCAAACATTGTTCGTGTGCCAGAAACACACAGCTGTGAGCCTGACGTGGCAGAACCATCTGCTGTGAGCTCCTTGCTGGAGCTGCTGGAACGGGGCAGTGCCGGGTAGGTGCAGCTTTTGTTGGAAGCACCTAAACCAGAGCTTTCCTGACTTTTCCCTTTTTTTCCCCCCTTCGTTGCCGTCTGTCCATTTGGATGGAATTATCACAAGAGTGTTATATGCACAGACCGGTGCAGACAATGTGGCCGAAATACAATTACTTAAAGCAAATGGATGTTTAGCTTAGCTCTGTTCCTAAGCTTTCCTCATTTCAATTGAGTTTGGGGTCATTACACCTACGGGCAGAATGGGAACCTCCAGAACATGAGCACTGACGCAAGTGTGTGTCCACTTGGGGGTAGTCGTAACTCATCTCATCCCAGGGAAGGTAGCCTGAGTGTCATTTCTATGCCTCTATTCCCTTTAGAAATGTAATTATAAGCATAATATTTTTATATTCATGTGCTTTAGTTTTTCAGAGGAATCTTGTCAAGTTATGTTAACACCAAAACTTATTAATAAAAGTAAATAAGAAATCTCCTTACCAGGAAAAGGATGCCTCCTCTGCTGTATAGACCAGCGTCGCTTGCAACATTTAGTGTCCCCAACTTCTTGTACTATCCTTGCTTTAGTCATACCAGAAAAGAAATGCAGGTCAAGTTGAAGAGTAAGTATCCTCTGACAGGAGGGACCTCATATGCCCTCAGCACGAAGTGTTTTCTCTGAGAGTGCTCTTTCTGCATCAAAAATAAGGGATCTCAACTGGTGAAGCCTCTGGACTCCTCGGAAGAAGGTGTTTGCATGCACAAAATAAAATAGAGAAGAATACAAAAGAAATCAAGTATACTAAAATATGCCTATCAAACTATTTTAAAAAATACACTTGTGATATAGTAATGTGTGCGTGTGTTTATTCAGTCATTAAATGATGGAATTGGGCAAAGGATGGGGTATCTATTAACCTAAGTGATGGGCATAAAAGCACTTTTCTGCAAAAACTTTAATGCAACGCAAATATCATCCATGAGGTCCGTTGGTGACAAAAATCACAGGTGCTTGTCCTAAAACTGTAATGTTTTGCCTTCATGCATAATTGAAGGAAACACTGAATTTGTTAGAGATTAGAAAACAGAGCTGTTCTTTCCCTCATCCGAATGTACAGACCCCTGAATTCTATCCGTGGACCTTGTAGGAGTCCTAGATTAAGATCCCTGTTTTTCCTCTTTGTCTATTCAAGGTGTGGACATGATGAATAAGATCTTGCTGTGTAAAATGACGTGAATATGGAAGAGTTATGTGGTCTAGATTCATGAGTCCTGAACTTTCTCCGTCCAAGATAATACGTGGGCTGCTATGTAAGCTTTACCCTGTTGCTTTTTAAATGTCATTTGAGAGTTTCTCTTTATAGCTGGGAAAATTACTTATCAGCCCTTCTCCCTTATCATTCTAACTTCTGGCTGTGACATTTGCCTCTGTTTATCCTGCCTTGTTCCATAAATACCTCTCTTTCTCGCCTGTCTGGCTTTTTTTCTCCCCTAATGCTAACATCATTGATGTATCATCAATCATCAACAAAGGCATTCGTCCCTTTTGCTTATTTAATAGTCACATTATAATTCGCACAAAAATGAAGGCCATTGGAGGAGCCCTTTTCTGCTGCTTCACCATCCCACCAATGTCCCCGACTCTGTGGCCAGGACAGTGAAGCTCAGAACCGTCGGCAAACCTCATTCACTGATTTCTGAACATATTCTCAGGGAAGTGAAAAAGCCTGTTTTTCCTCTCAAGAGCTTTGGCAGATTATAAATTATCAGAAACTTCCTCGCTAGATATAAGAGCCATAGGCACAAAGGGAGTCGGGTATTGGGTGGACCGTGACTAAAGGACCTGGCAGCTCTTGTTCACTTTTGAAATTCTGACACCCCCTTTGCAATTGCATCTGAGCAATGCAAAATTTCACCCCCAGATTCTGTCCTTTGGACTCTGACTGTCTGTTGTTTTCACAGACTTTAGAATGGATGGGCAATAGCGATGCGGAAATGCTGCTGTGTATAAATGTGAGTTTGTTGGATGTACGAGCTTCTTTTTTATTTGGTTGTCAGTGTGTCTGGTGTGTTGCTGCTCCATTTTGTGCTCGGGGAAGCAGAAAGTTGTGATCCCTTTCCTCACCCACCATGAGGGTCATGACCAACACTCCTATAACAACAGACAGATTAATCTAAGAGACTTAGAGATAAAGACCCAAGGCCAAGGAAAAACTATGTATTTGTATGCTTCTGTTGGGTAAAGAATGGACAGCTGTGGAGAAATGTGGTTGGACAGAAGGGTATGAGCTAATGGCAAAAACTGAGGGCCACCAGCAAGACCTGTCTGTTCAGACCCTTCTTCCCTCTCTGACATGGGACAGGACCCCTCTCGAAGGAAGGTCTTATGACTATCAGACATGTTAGGTCAGGGAATTATTTTATGGTTAGCACCTACACAGAGGTAAGGGAAGAGGTTACAGTACTATTCTTAGGTTGATGTCTTGGTTTGGGGCAAAGGAATTCTAGTTTCTGTGACTCAATTCAGGGGAGAAAGAGGAATTGGAGAAAGGAGGATGAGAGGTCAGAGAGAACTTGGCTTTAATGCTTCCTGTGAGGCCCTCTGCTCTCCTCTAGTTCAAGGCACCCCACGTTGGGGCATTGTTTTTTGAGCCCTAACTGTGGGAGGCCAGGGTTAAATTTCATCTAAATGACTGTGCTTAGTGTCAAGAAATTCCTCGGTCACAAATATATGCTTTGTAAATGCCGAAGATGGGACTGTAAGACTGCTCAGTACAATCCAGCAGAAGATAATCTTTTTTCCAAATGAAATTAGCTTTATTTTCTTACAGTGAGACATAAGACTTTCTCACTGTCAGAAATTTTGAGATTATACACCTAATCATTAGAATCAAAATTTTAAGTCTTCTCAAAATCTGCCACCCAGGGATGAACACCATTAACTTACAAGCAATCCTCCAACCTTTTGTCTGCACGTATAATTATATGGATAAAGATATTTTTAATTCATATAGGTGGAATAATTTCACAAGTGTTATTGTGCCATGAGATTTTTTTCCCCCGTCAATAGATATAGTAAGACATCATTTTTTCTTTTTTATTGGAGACAGGGTCTCACTGTGCTACCCAGGATGGAATGCAGTGGCCCTATCATAACTCACTGTAACTTTGACCTTCCTGGACTCAGGTAATCCTTCTGCCTTAGCCTCCTGAATAGATGGGACTATAGGTCCATGCCACCATGCCCTGTTAACTTCTAGTTGTTTTAGAGGCAGGGTCTTACTATTTTCCCCGGCTGGTCTGGTGCCCCTGACCTCAAGTGAAGCTCCTGCCTCAGCCTCCCAAAGTGCTGGCCCTGCAGCAGTGAGCCGCTTTGCCTGGTCCGTATCTTCCTTTCTAATGGAGCCTTAGGATTCCACTGAAAGTAAGTGCCATGATTTATTTAGTTGACTCATCTGTTATTTTGAAAAATCTACTTTCAAAAGCTGATTAAATCTGATGGCATAGTGTGACACTGCCTCAGCAGCCTCCGAGGTAATCCTGGCCTATGTCATACAAGGCAATGTTACCATTAGCCCTAGAGTCACTCAATAGAAGAATCAGACAGTTACTGGGTCAGATCCTGAGACATCAGCGTCTACAGAGCAAAGAGCAAACTAAATCCACAGAAGGAGCTTAAAAGAACCGTTCCTGCAGGTGTGAGCTGCCCCGGTAGACTCACTGCAAACAGGAAAGCTGCCACTCCTAATCCTGGTGGAGGGAATAGGCGTCTGCCCACTGTGGGCAGGGGGCCCTGCTTGGTGCCACACGCATGGAACTTGTCTTCACACATGCATGCTCGGTGGCTCCCTGCAGAGCTGGCACTCAGGGAAGGGCACTGCTCTTCCCAGATAGTGTTTTTTCTCCCCACTCATAGCCAATACAGGCCAAGCTACACCAACATTGGTAAGAGCCTTGCACATGGGGAGTTAGGACAGTCTCAGAGCCGAAGGGCTTCTCAGCTCTTCGCAATCTGTATCCCGTATATGGAAGAAAAAACTGGGGCCGGGGTCCCCGTTTTATAGATAAAGAAACTTGACGACTCAACTCCACAGAAGGCACCTTAGAAGCCAGAATGGATGAGAACACCAAACCGTCACAAAGACGAGCCCTAACACTTGGATGGCATATGTCCGGGGATAAGGACAGATGGACACAGAATAAAGAATAAAAATCAAATAGATGACAACTGCCCTCTTGCCTTCTAAAAATCATGATAGGACATAGCTTTTGGTGCACCAGGAGGGATGCAGTTGGATTCTCTCTTTGAACTGTTATTTCCACTACAAATGAATCAGTGCTCTGATGAAAGGGAGGCTTTTAGGGCCATTCCTCGTGGGTGTGTCCTTCAAGCTATTAGTACCTCTATCTGTAGTCAGAAAAATAACTGGGTGGCGCCTGTGGCTCAAAGGAGTTGGGCGACAGCCCCATATGCCGGAGGTGGCGGGTTCAAACCCAGCCCTAACCCAAAACTGCAAAAACTGCAAAAAAAAAAAAAAAAAAGAAAAGAAAAACTGCCCTCCCTGTCTCACAAGATCATTGTGTAAATTATTAAGAATGCTGAAAGCATTAAACAAACAAAAAATATACGCTTTTCTTGTTCTTATATGATAAACACTGAGATGGTGTTGACATTACCCAGCTCAGATGTGTTGAGACTGGGGCTGTGGCATTCCACAGTATTTATGTTCAGGGCATTGTGCAAAGTCCCGGGAAAACAAACAAAGCAAAGACACAGTCTCCCCTCTATTATTTTAAAACAGCAACTCCTAACTCCAAGAAGAAGTGACTTCCTCAAGCTCACACAAAGGTAGGAGCTTCCGAAGAGTTTCGGGAGTCAGATGCTCCCTCCAATATGCCCATCTGAACAGAGGACGATCCAGGAGCTTCCTTGACATGTTCAACGTGTTCCCTGAAAGGAAAGATGCAGATTGAACTAATCCAGAAACCCTGATCCTAAGGGCCGGAAATATTATCTTTTCCCTGAAAAACAAACTCAGTCAGAGAGTGAGAAAATAATACGGAGTACGGAGAAAGGGACGTGAACTCCGTCCTGTGTGTGGATGGTGTTCGTTTTTAAAATGGACGTGTTCAGGCTTGTCTGTTTAAACTTCCCCGTTGAGGAGGGAGGAATCTGTTCTTTTGCTCATTCCATTCAAAGCAGACCTTGGCATCCTGTTGCCAAAAATCTCCTTGCCTTCCCCTCCTCCCTTCCCGGCACTGCCTGCAGGTGCCTTAGCCCAAGTGCAAAGTCCTCCGCGTGAGGCTGCGACGGACCTCCACCGAATGTTTGGCAATGAAGGCTGCTTGGCCCACTTCGCACATGCACTTGGGAGATTTCCAAACAGACGCATATGCATCTTCCCCTTCTGGGCAGGAGGGCTGAGAATTTAAGGGTTCTTGTGGGGAATTCATGCTGCTCTGAAAACTTAACCCATCATGGAAGAAACAGAAAAGAGTTCCTATAAAAGACATGACCTTTTGTCTCCTTTTGGAGTCCGCTGCTTGGCCTCCTGTGTCTTGGTTGCCTTTTATGAAAGCTTTAGCGGCTTTCTTTGTGAGAGGGTGATTTTCACTGTCCTGAGCTCTCTAGGGTCTATTTTATTTTCAACAATGATTTCCATTTCATCTTCATCTATTGTCATGCTCAAAGATGGGCTTCTTTATTCAGAAAGTGCCATCAGTAGGGATAGGAAAAAAATATATTGTCTGAAAGCCATTTGGGGGCCATTTAAGAAAAGGGGGGTAGATAAATGAGAGCACCCTTTAATTTTATTACCTGGAACTACATGCTAACAAGACATGGACAAAACAAGAAGTCCCAACGATGGGTGGGCCAGAGATGGATCAGAAGCCTGATTGGTGAATCCTCCACAATGGCTCTTATTCCTCTGAATCATTTAATCCCCGCACGATCAAAGAAAACAAAGAAAGCTCTGCATATCGGGAAGATTTTATAATTTCATATGTGCCTATATTTGTCTGGGCTAAATACAGCCAAGAGCTTTTTAATATTCTCCCTAAAGGATACTCGGAAAACTCACCAAACATGAATTACCCTGTAAAAAGGCAGAGACACAATGCTCTGCAAACAGTATTTTCTTAGACGGGATAAACTGCAAATAAACACACAAAGAAAATTAAACAGTACTTGAAAAGAATGTGAACGTACCCCAGCCTCCTTTATTTGACATTGCAAAAGATTTTAATTACGTCTAGCCGGCCCTTTCTCTGATAAATACACTGAAGAGATCATTTTTGTGTTGGTCTGCCCAGGTATGCTATGTTTTGTTTTTAATTTGCTTCCTTGGCTGTGCTTTTCCCCACCTTCCAATCCCTTCCTTTCTTTGCTCGCTCTTACCTATGTAACTGATTATACCTCGACATGGACTTCTCCCAGTATCCAGCCTCCCCACTGCTCGGAGACTCGGAGTACAGTCGCGGGCATTCATACATCTGTGCTGACTCCTTGAATCTATTCTTCGGCTCAGTAGGATGCCCTGAAGAAAGGTTCTCAAGCAGGGTCTAACAGGATCTTTATGAGTTGGGAGTTTATTTTCCCCTCTTCAGGGTAACCACTTTGCTAGGGGATGACAGAGATGCCGAGACTCCCTGCCTCCGCTTCCCTCCTGACACCCAGCACCAGGGATTTATGAGGAGCAAGACCAGGGAGCGCCCCCATGGAGGAATGATCACAAGGCCTTGTAAAACAAAGCGAGTTGCTTGGAGCAGCTTATCTGCATCAGCAGCGCTGGATTCTAGATAGGCTAGCGCACCAACAATTCCAGCTAAAAGAATAACAGTGGCGGAGGAGAACACACTTCCCACTGTGCAGCAATTAGAGTGCTGTTGAATGGCTGATTGCTTGCGTGTGGTCCCCTCAGTTCCCTGGTGGAGCGTGCTTATAGTTCTGCAATTGGATAAAATGGATTGGAATGAGGCTGCCATATAGAACTGCCAGCTGTTCTACTGTTAATAAAGACACTATTTAGCTATTAATACATCCCATTCTTCCACGTTGTGCCCATTCAAACAAAATATCTTTGTTTGTGGAGGGGGTGTGACTGCACCTGTTCTTGACTGGAGAATCTGTGGCCTGTGGAGGACCCTTTGTTACTGCTCTGCAGCAGTTGTGGCTTCCAGGCAGTGTCTGTATATGGAAGAAATGGGCCACCAGAAAGAGAATTATTAAATAGAGAATTAAGAGAATTTATTAAGAGAATAATTAAAGAATTATTTAATTCAGAAAGGAAAAAATGAAGCTGTGAGTTCAATTGAGCTGCCATGTCTTCAAATGGTCTTTAAGTAAGAAACAGTCTGGCTTATGGGGCAAGTTAGAATTTACTGGTAAGCAAATCCTGTATGATTAACTTCCGTTTTTCAAAGAGTTATTGTGTTAACTGCTATTAGCTGCAGTGAACTTTCCCGGAGCTTATGAAGATGTTGCCCTACTTCTGATAATGACACCACCACCATCCTTGTCATCACTATTATCCTGAATCTGCATGTGCAGAGGACGGAAGAGAATGACAGAGAAGAAGAATGTGCAATAGTCGTCGTTCCTCTGTGGGAATTAGGTGTTCCTAGACGTATGAGTCAGCTACAGCTGCTGGAACATAGTCCCACAGACGCAGTGGCTTCAAAACAGAACTTCTGTCAGTTCTAGATTCTAGGGATCTAGAAGATCCCAGAATCCTAAGGAAGTTCAAGATCAAGGTGCTAGCGAAGTAGGTTTTGTTCTGAAGTCTCCTCTCCTGGCTCGTAGGGGGCGACCTTCTGATTATGTCCTTGTGTGTCCTTTCATCTGTGGAGAGGCAGAGAGAGACAGAGAGAAATGGAAGGCTCTCTTGCATCTCTTTTTACAAGGGAACTAATTTCATCTCATCTGGGCCCCACCCTTGTGACCTTATTTAACCTTGCTCTCCTTCCAGGCCCTATCTCCAAATACAGTGACAGTGTGGGTTACGTTTTCAGCATCTGAAATGGGGGGGAAGACTACAATTTAGAGCAAAATATTGGGTAATAATTTTACCCTTTGTTCCTTTTGAGGGGGAAAGGGTAAAAATATATGGTTCAATCATTCAGAAAGATTTATTTATTTATTTATTTATTTATTTGTATGGTAGAGACAGAGTCTCACTTTAGCGCCCTTGGTAGAGTGCCGTGGTGTCACACAGCCCACAGCAACCTAAAACTTCTGGGCCTAGGCTATTCTCTTGCCTCAGTCTCCCAAGTAGCTGGGACTACAGGCACCCGCCACAACGCCCAGCTATTTTTTTTGTTGTTGCAGTTCGGCAGGGGCCGGGTTTGAACCCCCTACCCTTGGTATATGGGGCTGGTGCCCTACTCCCTGAGCCACAGGCACTTCCCACATTCAGAAAGATTTAAGGTGATTTCAAAAAAGGGGAGATGGCCTCTGTAGTCCCCGGCTAGAATCCACCTGGGACCGAGAACCTGCTAGCAACCCACTCTGTCCAGGGTTGCCTCCTCCGGGGAACGCTGAGAGGTTCTAAAAAGAATCCAACACTACCTTCTGGAGTGTAGAAAATACACTTAGATGCCCCTTTGGGTCCAGACATTTGTAAGGGCTAGCTGGAAGGGTGTGGAGAGACCAGAGGATGGGTTTGTATTAATCATGTTTTTAATTTTCTGTATCTTATGATTGATGTTTTGATAGCTTAAAAATCTTGCTGGCCAAAGAGATACTGTAAGGCTAGCTGGGGCTGGCCAGTTCTCAGGGACAGCAAAGGGCTTGGCTGGAACCGCTCTTTGCCTAAGCAAATAACCAATCTGAGCCCTTTCCCCCCAACCACTTATTCTATATGTGTGTAACTCTCACACACCAAGCCAGTATTCTCCTTATCCCAAATCAATCCAGGGGCAAGAACCAGGTGACTAGAGATTACCCCTGTACCCCAGATCCCACTAACAGTTTTCAAACCACACAGTGCTAAGTTGCTTACCCTGCCCTGCCTGACTTTCCCCAGGAATCCCCAATAACGGCCCTTGACCAACTGTCCCCTGGTTCTTGCTTCTGCCTCCTGATTGGAACATTCTCCATGTGGCCCTGCATGGAGGAACATGGCCCCTTCTCTCAGGAAATATGAGTAAGAAATTCATCTCTTAGCAGCCATTGAGCAGTCCGTATCATCACTCAGTCACCGTTATAAATTAAAATCCCACAGGTGTATTTGAGACACGATGCCATGAAGTACCCTCGACAAGCACAGAAGGAACTCTCAGTGGCTGTTGTGGTTCCTCTTGAGGGGATATGGGGAAGAGAAAGGGCAGGGGCAGCAGGGTTGCCCCAGAAGCTGGTTGAGCCAGAGGATCATGGATGGAGCAGTGGCTCTCTGAGGGGTCCCAGACAACAGCGGGGCTGGTCATCTGCATTCCTCTCCTCAGGAGCACTGTGTCTGTGTCTGCAGGGGACACCAGCGGCAATGAGAATCAGGTGTAACGAGAGGGTCAGAAGTCTGCGGCCCTTCCCACCATGGGCCTTTGACATGTCCAGTTGTGGAAAGTGATCTTTGCCTCCCCCATCCACTCTCCCAGTCCCATATGCAGCAGATTGGACCAGGAATGACAGAGAAGGGGGAGAGGATGTGGCAGAGCCATCCCACCCTTTCTCCTCTCTGCTTCGAACCTCTGCAGCTGGATAGTTACCCTCTCCAAGAGGCCTTTAAATTAGAGACTGGAGACTTAAATCCGGACATCTGAGTTGAAATGCAGAGACTGTGGTTACAACTGAACCGGACTAAATCTTAATAACCAAAATGATAGGAAAGTTACAGGGTTTGTACAGTGTAACAGAATTAACAGGATAGCAATAAGCAAAACTGTAACCGATGGCAGCTGCTGTTCTATTTATCTTTGTTAGTAGTTCTTTTCCTTTCTGAAGGAGAAGGTGTATGAATAAATAATTGGGGAAGGTTTAAAGAACTGTCTCTAGTGCAATGACTGCTGCGAAGCAGGCCCTCAGTACAGATTTACTAAAACACTCCTTCGTTCATTTAGGAAATTCCTACAAAGCATCAGTGAAATGTATCCTTTATGCACAATTCACCCAGAAATCCCAAACCACCACAGCTACAGAAAAGATGGCCCCCAGGAGAACTTGGTACTGTGTCTTTGGAGCAGTTTTCTAGGGCACATTCTCTACTTTGTCCAATCCTAATCTTACAGTCTGCTGCCCTGGCTGTAGGCAGGTGCTCACGCACAGATTGATTTTGGAAGATGACTTCTTCATAGAACTGCTTCTTTCAGGTTTAACCCAATTTCCTGCCTCTTCAAGTACCCCCGTGAATATTCCTATGCTGATATTTTACACCTTGGTGTGTAGGTTTCTCGTTTCTGAAAATTATTTGTCATTTGAACTCCGTTCTTCCGTGTAAAATTTGGTATCACTTCATTTGGGCTCATCACAACAGGGTGACATGATTCATTTTTTAAAACATACGTTAGCCCAAGAACTAGGAGACCCAGACTTGGTCCCAGTTTTGCCAAGGCTGTGGGTAAGCTGCTTTATGAACTTAAGTAGATGTATTAAGATTTGCTATATCAAATCTTTTCTGCCTCCCAATGGAGGGATTATTTCTTCTTACTTGTATTTTAATATTTATCACTCTGCATTTGCACCCACTTATTTATGTACCCATTTCACCTATTTAAAAGCCAGCTGCTTAGACTCGGCGCAGTGGCTCACACCCGTAATCCTACTGTGGGAGGCCAAAGCGGGAGGAATGCTTGAACTCAGGAGTTTGAGACCACTCTGAGCAAGAGTGAGAAAAATTAGTCGGGCATGTTGGTGGGCACCTGCCGTCCCAGCTACTCAGGAGGCTGAAGCAAGAGGATCATTTGGGCCTAAGAGTTTGAGGTTGCTGTGAGCTATGACATCATGATACCCTATCAACAGTGACAGAGTGAGATTCTATATCAAAAAACAAAGAGAGAGAGGAGAGCAAAGCATGATAAAAGACTGGAATAAGGGAATAAGTATCCAAATAGATCAGGTGCACATCAAAAGATCCAATTTCAAATCTGCTCCGTACAAATTTGATTGCGTTACCTAATTCCTCTGAGCGTTAGTACCCTGATCTAAAAAGTAGGGGTAATGTCTGTCTCACAGCGTTACTGTGATGATCATTACTATAAAATAGTCTATGCATAAAGCAACTACAATAGTGATTTAATAAACATCACTTCGTTTCTCCTTAAAACTTGCTTCTAAAAACGAATTTTTTAAACAGCATTGGGACATTCAACCTGGATTATTAGTCACAGATACATGAATAACTTCTGATCAGTTTGTAAAGGCTCTTAGTTCTCTATTGAGAGCTGACACAGTAGTAAAAAAAATGTTGGCCAATTCTCGTGACAAACCACGAGTGTGTTCTCCTTTTCTATGCCTTAGCTTCCCACCACAAATATTTATTCAATATTTCTAGATAGCTATTGCCTGGCATGGACTAAATGGAAAAGAGAGCGGGAGAGAAAGAGAGAAAAGACCAGAAAGGAGGAAGAAAGAGCATGGAGGGGGGGATGATGAGTGTGTAGGTTCATCAATGCTAGTAGTTGAATATCATCTATCCCTTGTATATGAATCTCTGCTGGCAAAATATGTAAAAAATGGTCTCACCCTTGATTTTTGTGTGTTCCTCCAATTTCAAGTTATTGTTATTTATAACAAAATACACCAACCTGAGTAAGAATGAAGGGCCTAGGTCCAGGAGCGGCTGTCTCAGCACCTGCTCTCAGAATATTCTAGGGCCACTATTAGGGATAGCAACAGTTCTCAATTGGAAAAATTTTCAAATCCTCTAGAAAAGCCTTAATTTTGCTACTTATCATTGATAAGTATGCTAGCTGAAAATCTTACCATGTACTTGATATTCTATTGAGTTCTATAGCTTCCTTTGATTTGCCTCAGCGGCACTGCTGTTGATTTCAACTCTTTCCTCCCCTTCAGAGTTTCAGTGTTTTTGATTTTACTTAATGAAGTCTGATTTCAGTTACTTTTTAATGGCATTGGTAGGTCAGTATTTTATAAACACCTAAGTTTGCAACATAGAGGGAATATGTTATTTGTTTAATGCATTTACTCATTATTCTATTTATAGTACAATGATGAAATATGATGGGCAAAGATGTTTCTTAGTCTACACTCAAGAATAAAATGCAGTCATAGGCAGAAAAGGCAATGTTTAGTCGTAATTTCCTCAATGAAAAAAATATATACTAAAATGTATTCCTTGGGTATAGTATTTATAAATCATGATGTAGCAGAGAAGTCTTAAATTATTGATAAACTTATTAACTAAATGAAGATGAGTCCAAGATAAATATTACTCAAAACAAACTATTATAAAAGCAATAGGGGGAAAGTTTCTGTCTAATTGCTAACAAAGTAATATTAAACCAACAGTCTCTAAAAATATTTTCCTTGAATCATCTCTTGTTGAAAAGGTAGAAATAAAAAAAAATCTGTTGTCAAAACTATGCCAAATGCTATAATTTCTTACCTTTGGGACGCAAAGTGACTATAAGCAAAGTACGGCTCAGAGATGCCCTGAAGATAGAACAAATAAACAAAACTGGTTGATTTTGTCTTTATAGTATTTTGTACACTTGACTACATTTTTTTCCCTATAATACATTTTAAGATCTAACATTTTGGAGTATTTCATAAAGCACATGACTCTCTTCCAACAGATAACCATGGATTTTAACAATACAATGACATGTCTTGTGGGAACATTAAGAAAAAAAGTGAGCATCACTCTGGTCTCAAACAGATCAAACAGATCAAAATAAATATTTATAAATCTCAATGCCCTTAGGGAAAAATAATATGATCTTCATGGGAGGTATTTGTTTATTATATCAAGTACATTCTTTTTTTTTTTTTTTTAAATATGATTCATTTAATGAAAGAGGTTGGTTGGTTACAGGTCAACTATTTGAAGTTGAGAGAAACATACAAGATATTTATGTCAACATAAATTTCAGATGTGTCAAAACTTTAAATATTTGAAAAATAAAATTATGTAAGTACCATAAAATGATTTGGTGGAATATTTATTTATTTATTTAGTTAGTTATTTTTTATTGAATCATAACTGTGTACATCAAGTACATTCTTAATCACTACTTCTAGGATGCCACCTTGCTCTTAGGAATCCTACAGTAATTACTTATTTTGTGAAAAATTCTCACATTCTAAGTCTAAACCATCTTTATGCTTTGTAAAGAAATACTAACTTTTCCAGTTGTTTTTCCATTTAGGTTGGTAGAGATATTGGAAAAGGGATCTGGAATGAAGCAAAAATCAACATTGGAAAAAAATGTAGTAAATGCTGAAGAAATAGGATATTTATCTTAGTGACAACTTAATAGTGTTCTTCACTATGTGAGGAGTGAATATGTGATAAATATTGCAACTATGTATTAACTAAAAACCTTTGTCAGTCCCCTGGTGAACTTGATCTCTGTCCTTGGTAGTTCGTTCTTTTCTTTTCACCTAAGACATACTGCTCACATTAGAGCTATTGCGACCAAATGCGATGTATTCTCCAAACATTGTCCAAGAGCTGCTATAGGTGGGCTGCTAAGTACGAAGTGGAAAGCACAGAATCTAATCTTTGAAGAGGGAGAGAGACACAGAAATGAAGGCAGTGTGCAGAGTGGTGAAGAATCCACTAATTCATCTTGTTAACAAAGTTAGTTAGCATCTGTTGTGTTAATGCACATATGTCTCTTACTACCCAAACAATTGATTTTGTAATAATTTTAATGTTACCTATGGTAATTGTAAATTTGCCATCTTATCCTCATTTTCAATAAATCTTTGTGCTATATGTTTTAAATGATTATGCTTAAAGATGTGTGTCACTAACTTGGAAAAATGACTTACGCTATACTAATAGGTTAAAGATTTGTATCAGTAACTTGGAAAAATGACCAGACCATGCTATACTAATATTCACTACTCTCATTCATTAAATGGTCAACCACTGATATTACTAAAAAAAAAAAAAAAGGAGTTCAGATTATAGAATCAGACTTCCTAAATATAAATTCTGGCTGTGATGCTTGCTAAATATATGATCTTATACAAATTTCACCCTCTGTAAACATAACTACTAATAAAACCTACTTCACACAGAGTTTATGTGAAAGTCAAATGAGAGTATTCAAGTTCTTACCACTGTGCTATATGCACTATACATGCCTAAAAAATATTTGCAATGTTCATTAAATGTTAAGTGACCAAAAACAACAGGACATGAGGGTGTTAGAGATATAAAATTTCTATGTGAGCTCACATGAAGGGCCAACTTCTCCTGCCTGGATGGTATGTGGTCAGGAAAAGTTTAAAGTTTCTATGAGGCCTCATAGTAAGAGTCAATGGGAGGCAGGGGCAAGGCTAGGACATCGCAAATCAAGAAAATAGCATGAGCAAAATCAGATGATGGGAAATGGCATGACACATTAAGGAAAAGAACAGGTAAGGTGGTGTGGTTTCATAAATCATAAAATCATTATGTTAAAGATGTGTGTCAGTAACTTGGAAAAATGACCACACACTGGATGGCTTAGAACAACAGCAACTTATTGTCTCATAAGAGTTCTAGAAGTTAAATTACAAAATTTAATGTGTCAGTGGGGAGGGTCAATTGGTGTGTCTCGGCACACTGATGTGCTATGAAAGGATCTTGGGTGCCACAAAAAGTTTTAAAGACCATTAATTAAATTATTTTAGAATTTATTTAGAGTAAGTATATTTTTTTACTCTTTTTTTTTACTTTTTCACTCTTACTTTCTTTTGCTCATAGTAAGTATATTCTTTCTTTAACTCTTTATTTTAATCAACATAATTTAAGTGGGCCACGGAAGTTCAACTCTAGGTTCAAGTGTACTGTGAGATCTAAAAGGTTAAAAACACTGCCATAGAAGAATCCTTCTTTGCTTCCTCTCAGTTGCTAGTGGTTTGCAGCCATATTTGGCATTCCCTGATTTGTAGACAATTCACTCCAATTTGATGTCTTCACGCGGTGTTGGCTTTTTCTCCTCATATCATCTTCCTACTGTGCATGTCTGCCTCTGGGCCCAAACCTCCCCTTTCAATACAGATGCATAATATTGGATTGAGGCCCACTATATCAGATCTCACTTTAACTTGTGAAGACCTATTTTCAAACAAGGTCACAATCAGAGGTCTTGGGGGTTAGGACTCCAACTGACCCACAAAAGCTGGTGTTGCTTGAGTGTAGGGTCCATAGAGCAGGAAGCCTGGACAGCAGGTGGGCAAGTGGTCAAAAAGGCTAAAGAACAGAATTCCAGGATGCTATGGGGTTTGCACTTTATTTTGTAGAAAATAAGGAAACAATGATAGATTTTACCCAGGGGAACAGTTTGGTCAGATCCCTATTTTATAAAATACCTTAGTGGGCAGCGTTGAGGCTAAATTGGACCATGGGGAACCTGGAGAAAGGGTACCATGGCTGGGTATTACTACCATTCAGAAGAAATGCATGTGGTTCATCCAGGGCAGAACTCAATGACTACAACAAGAGGAAACAGATGTAGGAGAGGTTTGGGCAGCAGGGAAGACCAAGCATGGTTGGGTATGCATCTATTTTCTTTAGAAAGAGAAGCCCTATAAGGGCAGAAATCGTGTCATACTCACTTTGAATCCTTTTACAACATTTAACACTGAGCCTTGTGCCTTACCTTGGGCTGCCATAACAAAATACCAAAGACAAGTAACTTGTACAAGATCATATATTTAGCAAGCATCACAGCCAGAATTTAAATTCACTCAGTCTGATTCCATAACCTAAACTCTTTTTTTTTTTAACGGTATCAGTAGTTGACCATTTAATGAATGAAAGTAGTCAATATTAGTATAGCATGTAGGAGTATGTCATTTTTCCAAGTTACTGACACACATCTTTAACATAATCATTTTAAATATACAGCACAAAAATTTATTGAAAATAAAGATAAGATGGCACATATACAATTATCATAGATGACATTAATACCAAAGATGAAGTTCTTGAAGTTAGCAGTCCAGAATCAAAGACCAGCAGGGTTTATATCTGGTGAGGGCTCTCCCCTTGGGTTGCAGGCAACCACCTTCTGGCTGTGGGCTCACATGACTCTTCTTTGTGTGAGCAAGGGCTAGAGAAGAGCACTAGCTGTCTGCTATCTCAGTAGAGTCAGGAGAGCCCCACTCCTATGATGTATTCTACCCTTAATAAGTCCTAAAAGCCCCATCTCCAAAACCATCACATTATGCATTGGAGATTTAATATATAAATCCTGAGCAGACACAAACATTCCGTCTATAACACCTTGTACATTGTAAGGACTGAAAAAATTTACCTGGGTGAAAAGACTGAAGAATCTACTCTAAGCATTGGGATTTGTCTTGCCAGATTAAGTACAAGATGCCCTGCTAAATTTGAATTTCAGATAAATAACAAATAACTTTTCAGTTCTAAATATGTATAATACAACAACTAAAATTTTATTTGCTGTTTATCTGAAATTCAAATTTAACAAGGATCCTGTATTTTCATTAAATCTGGCAACCAATAGGTATATTTAAAAAGAAGAAGCATATTATTTCCTAATGCAACAAGACATATTTTGATTTGAGACATGCAACATTTGGGTCACATTTATACTAAAAAAAAAGTTATTCATTGTTTATTTGAAATTCAAATTTAAGTGGGCATCCTATATTTTTACTTGCTAAACCCTAACTGGGATGACTGCCAACCGTAACTGGGATAACTGGATAGGTTGGAAGTAATGAAAAGTAATAAAAAAAAAAAAATCCAAAGACTATAACTAAAAAGTGAGCATTTACTTTTGCATGTGAATAAAAATCATAGGCCCTCTATTGAATCCTATTATGTCAGGGATTGTATCTTACTTATCTTCTTACCCTAGTACCTATAAAAGCATTCAACAAATATCATCAAATAAGAGTTTCTTGGATCAGGGGTATAATAAACACACCTGTAATCCTAGCACTCTGGCAGGCTAAGGAGGGAGGATTTCTTGAGCTCAGGAGTTTGAGACCATCCTGAGCAAGAGTGAGACCCTGTCTCTACTAAAAATAAGAAAATTAGTCAGGTGTCATGACAAGGGCCTGAAGTCCCCCTACTTGGAAGGCTGAGGTAGGAGGATTGCTTGAACCCAGGAGTTTGAGGTTGCTGTGAGCTAGGCTGATGGCAAGGCACACTAGCCTGGGGCAACACGGTGAGAGTGAGACTCCGTCTCAAAAAAACAAACAAAGAAACAAAAAACAGAACCCACAAAAGTGTATTGGAGTTGCAAAGGACTCTAAATTACGAGAGATTCTAACAGATACAAATGGAATCACGTCACTACCCCAACTCCAAGCTCCCAAGTTCTAGAGAAGACTCCAGACCTATATATATTTCTTTCTTTCTTTCTTTTTTACATTAATGCATTTATGGGGTACAATGTGCTGATTTCATATAGAATTAGGAATGCTTACATCACCCTGGTTAATATATACCTCATCTCGTTTACTTAATTACTGTGTTAAGACTTTATACTCCATACTAATCTATCCGACACATCCCCTTGCATCATGCACCATAGCATCTCTAATGGGACCCAAAGAGTCCTGGAGCCTTGGGAACTAACAATGGAAGATACGAATCTTGAACCTGCAGGCCCACCCTCCTTCCTCCCTCCCTCACAGCCCACCCTGTCGGGCTCTGTGGCTTGTGCAGTGTGGAAGTCCAGACAGGCCCCTCTTTGTGCCAGCCAAGAGGCCGTTTGGTCTACCCAGCTCTGCCCAGAGCCATTTTGTTCTTTCCCTTGCTGTATCCCTGGTCATAGTGGTAATGGTGTGCCAACTTTGCCGTCGGCCTGGTACCCAGGGAAGAAACTCCTCCTAGGAAGCACCCTCAGGGGAGGTGTGCAGCTCCTGCTGCAGGGCCCAGGCTGTGCTGGGGTCTGGGCCTGTCCGAGATGACACTGCACAGTGACTTTGACCGTGTTTTCCTCAGGCTAACTCTCTTCCTCAGCCCCCACGGCCGCATTTTCACTTGACACATTTTGTACTTACCTTTAAGCCTCTGACATCCAATCAGATGCTAATCCCGGAGCTTAATGCATGTGATGAAATGTTCGTTTTGGACAAGATTTGAGCTGAAAGCTTGAAAAAGCCAACAGTAAACAGAAACCTTTTCTTGCCACTTATCTACTTAAGTTATTCTGCTCTGTCCTCGAGGTTTCCTACAGTGAGATAAGCATCGGTGAGGCTTTTGTGGCTTACCTCCCAGCATTCAGGCCCACGAAAGTCTTGTAAGTCAGCTGGATTTCCCTGCTACCCACTTTTGCACCCGGGAGCAGCAGTTGTTGAGGCGTGTGGACAGAGGGAGCGATTTTTAACCATGTACATCAGGGTCTCTTCCATCATTCAGTTTCTTACGTAATAAGTTTTCTTACTTCTCTATTCTCATATCTTTAAATAACACACTTTCTGAGTAGCTGCCCCTTGGTAGATTTTCACCTACTCTTTTATTCCCCTATGGGCATTTCCTGATTGAAATACACTCAGCTTTCAGGGAGGGTAAGTTCAGAAATATCCCCAGACAGGAAGTTTCCGAGGAGGGTCCGACTGGGGTTCTTTTCAGTGTGTGTTTCCGGGGTCCTGGAAATGATTTTCTCTGAGTACAGCAATACACATGTATGACTAGAAAAAAATCGCCTGATTGCCTCAGCAAGCATGTCAGATCACCAACCCTCAAAGGCCATGGGTTGCAAGCATGGATAGCCCAGTAGTCAATATAGGCATATGACTGTCATGGGTAATGTCTGTACACTATCTCCTCTAAGAGTAGCATGATCAAAACAGAATTATGAAAATATAAGTACATTTTTAAAAAACAGATTAAATTACTATGGGACCATAATGGCCTTCCTTCCTTGAATATGTTTGTTTACATGTGCTATGTTCAAACCAGGAGTCTGAGCCCTCCCTAAACCAGAATAGAACTAATGACCTTTTGAGGGCGGGTCCCTCAGGAGCCTAGGACACTTTTCTATTCTTATATTCAGCTCTTTCCAGCTGGCTTCTTATCACTAAACTATTTTTTTTTAATCTCATCAGAATGTTCCCAAATTGCCTCTGTTGGTAAATTATTCATATAAGGCAAAAGCTTTTAAATAGATTTGACAAGACAACTTCTTTAGCAAAGTCATTAAGATAAGAGGCCTCGGCAGGGATGGAAGTTATTCAGATCAGACACAAAGCCTCACTGTGAGAGCTGTGGTTTTTCGGTTCTCTTTCTTTCCCTTTCTACATCGCCTTTTTTTTTTTTTCCTTTTTGGTATCTTTAACTAAATGTCATTCAGTATAATAAATCACCACTTTGCCACAAGTAATGTAGGTTTCTGGCAGTGTGCAAAACCGTTTCACTCTCAGTGTTATAAAACATTCAACATGGAAATGTAGCCCGAGGAAAAAAATTCATTCGCGGTTCGGCGGTGATTTTAGAGACAGTGAATATTAAAGACAACTTCTTTCTGGAGAGTCTGGTGACGGCAATAATGAAAGAATTGGGTTAAGACTGGTTGCAGTAAGTGTGTTTGCCCAAGATAAACTCATGAATGGCACTCCCTAAAAGCACACATGTGCTTATTTAGAAAACATTTAGTGGCTGAAGAATTTTCAGGCTAATAAAAGACACATGTTTGAACTTTAGTGTCACTAGTCGATGATCTCAACATCCACTGTCAGCCTGAACTTGGGAGAATCGACATCGTTTATCCAGCCAGACTCGTAGGATATGAAGGTTAAAGGGAAATCTGGGTAGGGAGAAAAATGGTATCAGCCAAATTATATTATTTAGCAAGCAGGACACAGAAAAGTACTTCAAAGTTGTGCCTGCCGGTTCAGAGCTTCCTCTTCCTATAGAATTAATTAATTCAACTCCACACCTGATCATCACAGGCAATTTGCATGGAACGTGGTGTTAATGGTTAAACAATGCTGAGCGCAGAGCAATACAGCTTCCATCTCGTTTATTAAAATGGAAAATAACCCAGGTTTCAGAAAGTACCTTACTTGTTCATGATTCATCGCCTAATGACATCATGGTGGGATCTTGAATATGTCAACTTGTCAAAAATCGTCTGGAGGGAAATGGCCATGGAAGTCCCCTTATTTCCCGAATAAAAAGAAGGGACTCAGTACTTGGAAAGCTAAGGCCATGTACTTGGCAAGTGCTCCAGGATCACATGGTTCTCCTGTCCCAGTAAGAGACCCTGTTACTCAGACAAGCACTGCAGACCCAGAGAGACAGACTCTGATGGGAAGGATTAGACAAAGGAGCAACCTGCTCACATGTCCCGATTTCCCTCCGTGGACATGTAAACACTCTTTTTTTTTTTTTTTAGTACATCTGTGTCTGCTGACCTTAAGATTATAACCCCTGAAAGGTGGCAAGATCCTATATTTCCTTCATGACCTTCTTCCTGGAAAACTTTTTTAAGTGAGCTCTTTGCTTTCACTTAAAGGCCACAAAGAGTCAGTCAAAAATATGTTTTGTTGGGCTCACAAAAATTATCTTTTACTTTGTATTAATTGTAAACTTTAAAAATGATGAGATTCTGGTGGGGGATGTCAACAGTGGGGAAGGCTGTGCAAGTGTGAGGGTGGGGAGTAGATGGGAAATCGCTGTGCCTTCTGCCCAATTTTGGTGTGGACCTAAAGCTGCTCTCAAAGTAATGTCTATTTAAAACAAGTGGATTTGGGCGGTTCCTGTGGCTCAAAGGGGTAGGGCGCTGGCCCCATATGACAGAGGTGGAGTGTTCAAACCCAGTCCCAGCCAAAAACCAAAAAAAAAAAAAAAAAAATTGGATTCCATGTATACGCATCTATTTCTGGCTCTTTTTGACTACCCAGTGGTTGGAGCACCATTTGGAACTGAGTTGTTGCTCTCCCCATTAGGTCTTGTAAACCAGTTTGCCAAAGTCTCCTGAGTGCTTCTTCCCTGCAGACTCTGCCAACCCAAGTCCTGTGGAGATACTGGACTTTCCAACTCTCTGCTCTAGACCAGCTCACTGATTTGATTTTGCGTTTTTTTTGATGTTTTGATATATGTATACATTATGGAAAGATTACATCAGGCTAATTAACACATCTACCACTTCACATACTAATTTCCTTTGTGGTTCAAACATTTGAAATCTACTCTCTTTGTAACTTTGAAATGTGCGTTACATTAACTATGGTCACCACGCAGTGCGATAGATCTCAAAAATGTATCCACCTGAAACTTTCCTACCCTCTGACCAACATCTCCCCTGTCCTGCCCAGACCCTGATAACCATTCTATTCTCTGTTTCTATGAGTGAGACTGTTTCACATTCCACATATGAGACAATGACACAGTATTTGTTCTGCTTCTATTTTTTGATACTCTCCTTGGTCATGCTTTTCAGATACTGATTATAATGGCACGTTGTGAGTACAGTAGTCATTACTACGACATGCACCTTTCTTTAATGTGGGGTTTTTTTTTTTCATAGAATTGGAGTCCTGCTGTGTTGCCCAGGCTAATCTTGAACTCCTAGCCTCAAGTGATCCTTCTACCTTGGCCTCCCAAAGTGCTGGGACTACGGATATGAGCCACTGCACTTGGCCTGAAATACACCTTTTTCAGGGAACACATTTAGAGGATTGTAATAATACATCAAATGTAGGGTAGAAACTATACATCAATATTGGTAACACTTACTAATGTGATTTTTGAAGGTTTTCACAATATTTTTAAGCAATGCAATAAATTGACTCAAGCCAGATTTGGGGGCAATGTAGGGAGAAAAATGCAGCAGTGTAATTGTATTAGTTAGTTAGCAAGACTCAAAAGAAAACCAAGAACTTCAATGCTTCTGCCCAGCTGTTCAGAGCTTCCTCTTCATGTATAATTAAAAGTGTGTTCATTAGAATTTGAAAAATATAGAAACTAATTTTGGGTTTGAATCCAAACTGCTTCTGACCAATAGGATAGATCATGTCCTTGTCACACTTTTGGACAAATTGCTGTTAACACGGGCTATTAAACCAAATGATTCTGAAAAATCTATAATTCTTTGATTATTGCAGAGTGATTAAAACTGTATTAAGATCACTGTAGTTGCTAGGTATAGGCCATTGTTTACAATTGACTGTTAAGAGATTCTTCCTAAAGCCACAGGTCCCTGGTTTGAACATCCCCAGATGCACTCATGCAGCTTTAGTTTTCAGAGCCTGCACTGACAGAAGTTTAACCCTGGAGTGTTACTTGGCCTCTAAGTCCAAGCAAGTCGATAATCACTAAATATTTTGAATTCTGGGAAGCTCCATTCTGCCTTTATTTCTACACTGATGTTGCCATTCACAATGATACCAAACCAACAGATGGGACCAAGATTCTAAGGTTGTCAAAATCCAAACTCAGCAACCCACATTAAATTGATATCTTCAACTCTCCTACGTGACATGGTCCCAAACTGCCAGGGACAAAGTGTGAGCACTAAAATATTGCCATAAAAATGTTTTACTACCTTTCTCCTCTGGTCAAGTCTTGAGATCACACCTCCTTTTCATGCGTGTCATTACTGAGGGATTGCAGAATGCAAACGAATAATGGGATGCAAGGAACAGAGATTCAGAGAGAGCCGGGAGGTTGGCATTTAGGCATGGACTCTCCACCGTAAGCCCTGATCCTCATCTGTAATTTCCACTTCCCTGCTCTGATCAGCCCGTACACATACACCTTTTTAACTCAGTGTATTAGCAATGTTTTTCATTGCTGTAAAGGAAATGCCTGAAGTTGGGTAATTTATAAGAAAAGAGGTTTATTTGGCTCATGTTTTTGCAGGCTGTACAAGAAACATCACACTGGTATGTGATTTTGGTGAGGGCATCAGGGAGCTTCCAAACAAGACAGAAGGTGAAGGGGGAGCAGGTATGTCACAGGGAAAGAGAGCAAGAGACAGAGGAGGTGGTACTAGGCTCTCATGTGAACTAAAAAGCACAAACTTATTCATTACCTTGGGGAGCTCATTCATGAGAGATCCACTCCCATGTCCCAAACACCTCGATCAGGCCCCACCTCTAACATTAGGGATCAAATATGGGCAAGGGATTTGGAGGAGTCATACATCTAAAGCGCATCACTCAGAATCCAAACTTCTGCTTTGAAAAACTTGAAGATGCCATGGGCCCCAGATTCTATAATTGGAATCACAGTTTTCTCATAAGTGAAGAGGTTGGACTAATATGTAAAACCAAAAGATAAAAGTTCTGAGATCTTGTGAGTTATTAGCAAAATCCCATAAATGCAGAACTGACCTTGACATTGTAGAGGAGATGCTACTGTGTAGATAATATTTGTATGAAGAATAGCCATAGTTTCTTTTATTTTGACAGTGGTTCTCAGAGATTATAGTATCTTTTTAGATCAGCTCAACAAAAACTTCTTTAGCCTTGTCAGATGTTGGGGGCACAGATATACAATCAAGCATTCCACAAACAGTTGAAAAAAAATAACGTTTGAATTAATAAACAAATGTTGAGAGAAAACAGAAAATGCAAAAACCCGAAGACCTAAGTTTGGCATGTTGGAAGAATTTGAAAAACTTCATAAAGAAGAGCAGTATTTGCAGAGGAGTATGGTGGGAATTAAGTCCTAGCAGGTTGCCAGGATCAGATTATACATTCTAGAGAAAGTCTTTACATTTCAATGTAAGCGCAACTTGGATTTAATTCTAAGGGCTGGGGCAGCGTCTAACTCAACAAGATTGATGGGGTAAGGCAATCTGAATGAACTGGCAAAGTTATGGCTAAGCTAAGTCTTAAAGGAGGATTAGCATGTTTTAGCAGATGGAAAAGGGTAGAGAAAAAAGATCAGAAAGAAAAAGAAAGATAAGAAAAAAGGAAAAGGATGTTGAGGGAGAGGAAACGCCCTGACAAAAGACATGGAATTTTCGTGATGTTTTCAGGGAGCCATAAGGGTTGAGAATTGCTAACATGTAAAGATATGTGATAGGATAGTCAGCACCTGAGACTAGGGAAGTGGGCAGGTGCCAGAAATGTTGAGCGTACAGTTATAGCTACCGAAGCTATAAAACACATTGGCTAGATATATGCTAGGATTCTATATTTTACTAGATTAAACTCATGTCCAAAGGGCTTTCAATCTTATGCAATTCATTTTTCCTCTTATAGCATCTAGTATAGAGCTAATAGACAGACAATAAATATTTGTGGGCTGAGTATCAAACCTCACTGACAACTTTCTAGTCATTTCTGCTAAATGAATCACCAGGGTTTTCACCAAGTCTGGTAGATCAAGCAAACTTCGCATAGGCCTTGATAATTGCTGCTTAGAATTCATCGTGAAACAATATTCTAAGGACCCTGTCACCTCCTTTATTTCTGGCCTATAAAATTAACAAGGCATCCAATTTGTTAAGATGACTTGTCTTGCTTGAGTAATATGTTATTACCTTACCTGAAGTGCAAGACATTTTCCTTAGGGAAGAAGATTTCACAGGAAATAATAACTTACATATAAAAAGTGCTTTATAGTTTTCAAAATGCTTTTATATATATAATGTTTTATCCCACCGCAAGTCTGCGAGTTAGAAGAAGCAGATATTATCATTCTGTATTTTATTTTTATGAAAACCGAGGCTCACAGAGGTCACACTATTACAGCGAAGCCAGAGTTCAAACCGAGGCCTTTGACGACCAGAGTTCAGTCATCAGTGGTTTCCATGAAAATTTTAAGAAATATAAATGTATCATTATTTTATTAAGTTGAAAAAGAACAATGAATTTACCTTAAGCAAATCTTTTGTGTAAAGTCTCTACAGCTGTTCTTCTATTCCTTTACTGAGCAAACATCAAGCTAGTGCCTTCTAT
>CAUYRH010080624.1:0-12986 GCA_963574655.1 Perodicticus potto | reverse complement strand
GCCATGGCATCACAGCTCACAGCAACCTCCAATTCCTGGGCTCAAGAGAGTCTCCTGCCTCTGCCTCCCAAGTAGCTGGGACTACAGGCGCCCGCCACAATGCCCAGCCATTTTTTGGTTGCAGCCGTCATTGTTGTTTGGTGGGCCTGGGCTGGATTCGAACCCACCAGCTCAGCTGTACGTGGCTTGTGCCTTAGCCCATTGAGCCACAGGCGCCAAGCCAATACAAAATATCTTTATGAGGGATTTTGGGCATACCAAGTACATTTACATATGTTGTCAAATAGAGTGAACATTTGCTTAGAATAGTGGAATATCTGGATCAGACAGCGAGGGATCACTTTCTCACAGATGGCACCTTCTCTCTGTGTGCTCACATGGGGGAAGACATGAGGCAGCTCTCTGGGGTCTGTTTTACAAGGGCACTAATCCCATTCAGGAGGACTCCCCCCTAAGAATCTAATGACTCCCAAAGACCCCACCTCTGAATACCATCACCTTGGGGGTTATGATTTCGATACATGAATTTGGGAGGGGGCACAAAACATTTGGACCATTGCACCTATTACTGTCATTCCTGAACCTGATGGTGGGTGGGGTGGCTGTGCCCTTGACCACCTAAGCCCCAAAGGCCTGGATCTACAGAAACCCAGACCATTTCACAGCCTTGAACCTACCTGAAATTCTGCCCAAACCAGCCTGAGACCTTTCATCACTGCTCTGGGGCAGGCTATCGAGACAGAAGGCAAAGACGAAATGATCAACAAAAACTGAAATTCGACACAAATGTTTTCACACAATAAACGAGAAAATCCCATGAAGGTTATGTCGAACAGTTGGATGAGAATATTTCAGATTGTATATGAAGCCCGCACACTGTACCCCATGATTGCACTAATGTACACAACTATGATTTAATAAAAAATAAAAAATTAAATTAAAAAAAAAAAAACTGGCCAGACATGCCTCTCCCAGCAACTGAATAGGGGCTGTCCTGGAGCAAGGCTCCTTGGCTGGGATCACTCCTGGGTTATGGATTTCACTGTCATCATCACCAGCCCAGGAATGACACCAGCTTAGTGAGGGACATTCTGCTGGAGGTCCTGGGGACAGTAAAGGGTGCAGTCTTGGCAAATCACAGACCTTGTTTAGTAAGATGAGACGATAAAAAAGGAATTTGTGTTCAGGAGCCTGGCTGTTCTTCAAAATGTTAAACATAGAGTGACCACATGATCCAGCAATTTCTGCTCTTAGGTATGTTCCCCAAAGAATTTCAAGTAGGTGTTCAACAAACACTTGCTTATGAATGTTCATAGTGTCACTATTAACAGTAGCCAAAAAAGGTAGAAACAATTCAAATGTCCATCAGCAGAAGAATGAATAAACAAAATGTGGTGTAACGTTGAGAGTAACATTGAGCTGTACAAGAAAATGAAACACTGACACCTGCTACCACAGGGATGAGCCTCTAAACATTATGTTAAATGAAAGAAGCCAGCCACAAAGAGCCACATATTTTATGACTCCATTTCTACGAAAGAGCCAGAATAGGTAAATGCAGGAAGAGAAAATAGATTGGTGGTTGCCAGGGTTGGGGGAGGGAGAAAGGGGAGTAATTGCTTAATGAGCACAGGGTCTCATTCTGGGTGATAAACATGTTTTGGAACTAGTTAGAGGTGGTATTTGTACACAATTGTGAATGTACTAACTGTCACAAATGTGTTTGCTTAAAAATGATTAATGTAAAATAAAAAAGGAATTCATAGGCTTCTGTACCCCCAAATCCAGGCACTCCAAGGATCTCATCAGAACTCAGTCTCTCTCCCTCCGTCCCTCAGTCCTGCTTCCCTTTTGGCATGGCTAGGTTCTGGACCCTCCACTTGGACATTATCCCTAGAGCTGGTGGTCCCCTTTGAATGAGACCTTCACTTTCCCCAGCTGACCCATCAAAAGTCCCTGGTTGGAGTCTCATTTGCCTGAGCCAGGCAGATGGAATGAACTGATAGGCCAGGCTGCATCTTGACCCAGCTCATGACAGAGGGTGAAGGTGGGTGAACTGAGCATCATAGGGCCTGCACTCTAAAACCTGAGAATGGTCCTTCTGGTTTGGGGGGGAAATCCTATGGAGGTGCCTATGGGAGATGCTCCCCAAAGGCAGTGTAGTCTGGGTGGGCAGAAATAGCCAGCATTCACTGTAGAAAGTGTGGCTTTTCTTTCTCCCTCCTCCCCATGCTGAGACATTTCCAAAGAATACAGCACGAGGAGAATGTGGGCCTGACCACAGGTCTTGGCTTCCCTGGCACCACTCTGGTTTCCAGTCTTCTATCCCAGTGCCTTCTGTGGGACAGATCATGGGTCCTGTTTCAGATGAGGAAACATGATCAGACCCCTGGCAGCCCCACTAACCACGTGGACCCTCCCCTCATCGGGTCCTCTCCAATTCTCCAACAGCCTTTGCCACGCCAGGACAAGCTGACATTCTGGAATTGTATTTTGAAGATGAATAATAGATTTTGGACCAGGAGAATAGAACTGGCGAGGGAGAAAAGACCTGCCCTTCCCTCGTAAGGGTCTAACATTCCTCTCACACACAGATCCAAGTCCTCCTTCCAAGACCTCCTTGCGCCCAACCCGAAGTCCCCCTGCCCAAGGCTCTACCAACACCCACAAGGACCTCTGTGGTGCCAATTATGAACTGGGTAGTGGACTGACCACGGGATAGGCCCAGCAGATGGCACTCATCCAGAAGGCTCTGCTTTCAGAGTCAGGAGTGACCCAGCTCAGGGATCCCGCCCCCATCCTCATCGGTTCCTGGATCTCAATGAAAGACTACAGCTGTCCCACTGTCCCACTGATCCCAGCTTCTCAGGAAGTAAGGAGTGGGAGTGGGGGTGAGGCTGGGAGACTGTGGGTGCCGGGCCCCTTTGTCTGGGCCCAAATCGGGAAAGCATCCAGCTTATATTCAGCATCTGCTGAGTCTTTCCAATACTCTTTTTAAAGGATTTGGGCTGACCCCGGCATCAGGGAACTAAGGAAACCCTTGCCTACTTACTTGAAAATTTAATTAATCATCTCTGTCTAGCTCTTTGCTTATAAAACAGGGCACTTCTCTCTAGAGGACAGGGAGGTGATGTGAGGTCTATTTAAATGTGGAAGGGATCCAGTGTGCTGGAGAGAGGAAGGCAAGGAAGTGTAGAGAGTGCTCCGTAGGAGGTAGGGCTGAGGAACCATCTGGCCTCTCTGTGCTGCTTAGCTGCACTCCCTTCCCTACAAGCCCCAGAACCCTCATCTAGACCAACTGGCCAGTTCACAAACACATAAAGATGGTCCATGTGGATTTTTTCCTCTCTGGGGAAAAAACCCAAACTGCACAACAGAAAGCTTTTTACAGTCACAGCCTATCCTCTGTGAAATTCTACTAAGTACGCATTTACTCCCGCGTGCTGCGTGCTGTGCCCTGCACCGGGAACTCCGGCTCAGCTCCAGGGTTCACAATGATTGCCTGTCTCATTCGCCATGCAGCTCCAGGGGTGCCAATTGACAAGCAGACTCTGCAGCCAGGCTGCCCAAGTTCAAACACCAGCTCTGACATTTGCTAGTTGTGTAACCGTGGGCAAATTAACAAATCTCTCTGTGCCTCAATTTCCTCAAAATGATGGTAATGTTTGAAGGAGGTCCATCTGCCTGTCAACTGTCAGCCAATATGCAGAGTCAGGGATGGGTCCACCAAACTTTGTCAGAAGGCTGGGATTCTGAAGGACAGTGAGAGTAGCGTCTCTCTCTGTTCTGTTCTATCATTTCTAAAAATTACAGCTTTAAACATAAAAGGTCAAAGCAAAGAACACACCAATCCTTATTCCAAATAATAATCAGCATAACCCAGTGACTAATTACAACATTCTAATTCAAAAGTTAATCTCTGAAGTCAATCCACCTACACTACTCAAGATAGGTATCTTTAGGGTGGGGGCTAAATTTACAAAGCAGGAAGAATGGAAGACAGGGGGTGAAGGTCAGGCAGGACCTAAACCATCCAGACCAGCTGTGTCATGTCTTCCCCAGCCTGACAGACTCCATCCTATTCCCACTCCATGTGCTTTTAGTAACAGTAATCAACTTACAGGGTTGTTCTGAGGACTAAATAAGTTAATCTATCTAGAGCTTAAAATAGTGCTTTCAGTATAGTCAGTGCTATCACAGCATTGGCTTACAACAAATATATAACTTGTCTGAAATGTGGTTGAAATTCTCTTTGTGTAACATGAATAGGGGGTTTCTTTTTAATTCAATGGAAAATATTGACAAAAGTTTTCATAGAATAGCTGATTCCCTATTTCCATTTTTTAAAAAGTCAGGTCTCAAATTTCTCAGCTGAGAATTCTCTGGTCAGAAGGGGATTCAGGACATCTTGGCGTAAAGGTGGGGTACTATAATTTATACTCAGTGGTATGTCTCATAGGTCTCTGGGGGCTGAAGATGACGACTTGAGTCAACTGTCGTAAGTGGAGTTGCCATACACAATTTCATGAATTAGAGTTCACGTTTGTCATTGTCTCCGGAAGTGGCCTCAGTGGTGTCCTCAAAGTCTGTACCTTCTAGTGCTTTCCGAGGTTCCAGGGAGGCCGGGCTCTGCTCAGGAAAAATAAGAATGACAAATAAAATCCACACACAGAGAACATCCAGCACATTCTCCCTTGACCAGCAGAAATGACCAGTAGGTGAAAGGAGCCCAGTTTGCCCCCTTGGGCCACTCACTAGTGAGGACAGGTCAGGAACTTTCTTTCCCCATCAAAAGGCTTCCACCTCCAACTCAAGGTTTTCAAGATGAACAAAGTTGTGAGTGAAAGGCTTTAATAAGTTATTTTTGTCCCAGCCTAACTGCAGTCCTAATGATATCTTTTCTCCTAGCTCGTTTTTGTTTTGCAACTATCTGTCCAAGCTCTCTAACAAGGTGGACAGATGGATGTGTTAGAGATAACGCATACTAGGTTGGGAAGCTTCTCCTTCTTCAGTTTCTACTTGAGCAAGACAAAGACAAACAGCAAAAGAAACAAACCCCATCAATCCAAGACTACTAATTGGTGTTTGATTATAATTCAGATGTGTTCTGTGATTGTGAATACTTCCATTTAAATTATAATGGTTGCCAATGAGGAAGTGGATGAAGAATGAATGTGCTGAACAGAAGGATTTGTGTATTCACAAAGAGTCTGAGGGAACTCAGATCCAGTTCCAGAGGGACCATAAGGAGGTAGGATATGGTCCATTTCAAGTCCAGCAGACTGTTGGATCGATGAAGATCGCAAATGCACTGCTGGGTGACTGCCCCTTTGGGCCTTAGCTTCTTAATCTGAGATTCCAAATACCTTGAATGGCACTCCCACTGTTCCTCCTACCCAGTTGTTAAAATATAATGAGTTAGTATCTTTAATAGTGTCTTGCACAGAGTAGAAGTTAGGAAATATTTGTTGTATTTGTCACAGAAAGAAGGAAGTAGGGAGGAAGGGAGAAAGGAAGGCATGGAGAGAAGGGAGGTAGGCCAACCACGCTCACGTGCTCAGATTTAGAGAAGACCTTCTATCCACAAGGAACGTTCCTTCCCCAGAAGCCCATTGACTTATGCATTATAATACCTGCAAAGGTATCCCCAAGACTCTTCTCCCAGCCCCATCCTCACATCTACTTCTACCAATTTTACCTCTCCAAACACCAGCCCCCACTCAACACCCTTCCAGTGATTTCCCCAACGCTCATTTCTGGACTACTAGCAAGAAAAATAGTCTCATTTCCCCTCAGTTCTTTATGTCAAGCCTGATGTTCTGTGCTGTGATCCACCCTCAGCTTGGGAGTTTTACTTTGATGTCTCATGAACTAATCTCTTATCCTTGCACATGTTTCACAACGCACAGCCAAGTTAATAAATGAAGCATAGTTTGGTTATAAGAACGATTGCTTTCACAAACTCTGTCCACTCTCGAATGCTGCCTTCCATTCCTTTCTCGTCTGGCCCTCACCACCCTTTCCCTTTTGAAAGTTGCCTGGCGGGGCTCAGCACCCGTAGCACAGTGGGTATGGCACCAGCCACATACACCAAGGTTGGCAGGTTGGAAACCGGCCCAGGCCAGCTAAACAACAATGACAATTGCAACAACAACAACAAAAAATAGCCGGGCATTGCGGTGGATGCCTGTAGACCCAGCTACTTGGGAGGCTGAGGCAAGAGAATCGATTAAGCCGAAGAGCTGGAGGTTGCTGTGAGCTGTAGCACTTTACCGAAGGTGACATAGTGAGACTCTGTCTCAAAAAAAAAAAAAAAAAGTTGCCTGGCTAAAACAAGAGTTATAACTCTCTAACAAGATCAGTTCAATATTCTCAGACCCCTGACTTATTCAAACAATGAGATATTATCTATGGCAAGCTCAAAATGGCTTTCTCCTATTGGTTTCCTCCCCTGCTTTGTTTTTGCTCTTGGATCTGACAGCCTGATGGTTTGGGATTAGAAAAGTTACAGATATTTTATCTCTCTCAACTGTAATGAGAATATGAGGGAATCATTTGGAGGGAAAATCCCACAGGAAAGTCAATCACGATGAGACCGGGGAGAAGAAAGGAGATTGGGGGAAATATTGAAGCAAATGAAAAAGTCAGGCCTGTTGAAGGTCTAAATTCCCATGATTTCAAGCAGAAACTTTAGAATACTCAGAATACTCAATTAGTAAAAGACACTGGGCAACAGTCTGGCAAATGCATAAAGGTTAAATCTGTCCTATTACAGGAGACTAAAGATAGGCATTTCTCTGTTATGCAAGCTCATTTCATCATCTTGCTCCTTTGCATTATAGCTTCAACCCTCAAAGTCACTTCATGGTTCAAGATGGCAGCTGGAGCTCCAGCCATTATGTCCACATTCTAGGAAGCAAGACTGAGGAAAGAGAAATGGTGAAAGGCCAAAAGGGCCCCCTCCCTGTGGAATTAGCTTCCTTCAAGCAGACTTGTTGAAGTCCCACATAATATTTCAATAGAACTTAAAAATAGTCTCACCTTACTACAAAACAGGCTGGAATATAGAGGTTTGTTTGTTTTCTAAATAGAGCACATAGACACCTCAAATAAAATAAGTGATCCAATGCTAAAAAAAGGAGGTAAAACACAGATTTGGGTGGCAACCAGCAGTCTCACCGAGAAGCCAAATGCAAACATTTACTGATATTTTAATGAAAAAAGAAACAGTGATGAATAAAAGACAGAGGAGGAAACATAAAAAATCCAGTAATACCTGTCAATGTGAAATTCAGCAAAAACTTTATTCTGAAGAACATTATGCCAATAAATAATACCTTATATATATTTATTGACATGAAAGTAAAGTAAGCTCTATGTTTATTGCTGAATCCTGGGTAACATGAACAGTATCTGGCGCATATCTACTTTGAATTATATATGATGTTAAATTTAAAAAGTAAGCTTAAAGCAGTATGTAAAATATCCTATAATTTTATTTTATTTTATTTTATTTTTTTGTAGAGACAGAGTCTTACTTTATCACCCTCAGTACAGTGCCGTGGCGTCGTCACAGCTTACAGCAACCTCCAACTCCTGGGCTTAGGCGATTCTCTTGCCTCAGCCTCCCAAGTAGCTGGGACTACAGGCACCCGCCACAATGCCTGGCTATCTTTCTATTTTGCAGTTCGGCCGAGGCCGGGTTTGAACCCGCCACCTTCGGTACCTGGGGCAGGTGCCCTACTTGATGAGCCACAGGTGCTGCCCTATCCTATAATTTTAATGAAATTAAATGTACATAGATAGATAGACAGACAGACAGACAGACAGATAGAGCCAGCCAGCCAGAAGGGGAGTCATTAAAATGATGGATAACAGTAATTCTCTCTTGATAGTAGGACAGAATTTGGGGTAATTTTAATTTTTGTATTTTTTGCTCTTTTGAATTTCCAATTATTCTAGGTTAATTATGCATTACTTTATAGAGTCTTTAAAGGTTATATCAAAACTTAATTATGCATTACTTATTGGTCTTAAAAAGTTGTATCAAAATCCATTTGAGACAAAATAATGTAAGGCTTTATCTACAGAAAAAAAACTGGGTCAGATTTTAAAATATTAAAAATAAATAAATAAATAATAAAATAGTAAAAAATTGATGGCTAAGTGTCATGGCTCACACCTATAACCCTACCACTGTGGGAGGCTGGGGCAGGAGGATTGGTTGAGACCAAGAGTTCAAGACCAATGTGAGCAACATAGGGAGACCCTATCTCTACAAAAAAGCCCCCCCCCCAAATTAACTGCACATGGTAGCATGCACCTATAGTGCCAGCTACTCAGGAGCTGAGGCAGGAGGCTCACTGGAGCACAGTAGTTTGAGGTTGCAGTGAGTTATGATGACATCACTAGACTCCAGCCTGGATGACATAGTGAGACTCTGTTTCAATTTTAAAAAAAGAAAAGAAAAGCACATATTCAAGGAACTGTAGTGAGCTGATAGTAAGTATGGTTGAGAGAAGAAGCAAGAGTCTCTCTCTCATAATCCATACCCTTACTGGCTAGTTTTACAGACTCTCAATACAACTTTAGTGTATGCACTAACAACTTTAGGGTATGCACCCCATGAAACTCAAAGGTACATTATTTTTTACATTCTAGAGTGAGAGTTAGATATCTAATGTACATGAACTTGGGTCTGATGAAACCAACTTTATGGCAAACTTTCAGTTTCCCCATAAACATTGCCATACTGAGAGGCACACGTTATGTCTGCAGAGGAAAAGCAGGATAAATGAGGAAGATATTGGGTACAGAGTTAGGGGCTCCCATGTTAAAACTTCCCTGGGCTTCATTTGTCTTTGTGAACAATGCACTATGTTATCTTTATGTCATCATGATATTTGTTTGGTTTGTTGTTGTTGTTGTTGTTTTTGTAGAGACAGAGTCTCACTTTATTGCCCTCAGAAGAGTGCCGTGGCATCACACAGCTCACCGCAACCTCCAACTCCTGGGCTTAGACGATTCTCTTGCCTCAGTCTCCCAAGTAACTGGGACTACAGGCGCCTGCCACAACGCCCGGCTATTTTACTGTTTTGCAGTTCGGCCGAGGCTGGGCTTGAACCCACCACCTTCGGTATATGGGGCTGGCGCCCCACTTGATGAACCACAGGTGCCACCCAATATTTGAAGATTAATAAAGGGCTGATCGTGCCCTGTTTAAAGGAATTTGGAAGTGAAGATCAGAATCCAAGGGCAAAGAAAACTCCTAAAGCCTTGGGGACCACTCCTTATTTCCTAATCGTCTTGTCTAGAACACTGTGATTCCTTTGTCTAAATATTTCCATGGAATATTCTCTTCTAATACTAAGTAAGTGTTTTTTTTTTAAGAAGTGATTTTAAAATATCTATTTCAATTTATTTTTTTTAATTTTCTAAATGTTTTTATTTTTATTATTTTTTTTTTATTGCTGGGGATTGATTATATTTCAATTTATTTTTTATTTTTTAAAATTCAAAACAGAGTCTCATTCTGTCACCCAGGCTAGATAATTTGGAGGCCATGCTTGCACCCAGATCAAGTCTCCTGGCTGGGGTGTTATCTCTCTTCTAGTCTACCCTAACCTTACCCAGTCTTCAGGCCCAGCCTAGATTCTGCTTGCCATCCTAAGCTTCCTCAGGCTCCTGCAGCCTCACTACAGGCTCCCTTCTCTGACCTCCCATGATCAGCACCACACGGTCATTTCCTAACTGCAGCTGCTGTGTCTTAGTCCTTGTTGCTTCATCCTTATGGATCTTATCTCCCCAACAAACTCTAAGCTATTGCAGGGAGAGTAGGGAAAACAGGGCTCCTGACACACACAGCATTCATAGTACACTGCTTTGTACCTGGTAGATTCTCAATAAATGTCTGTTCATTGATTATTCAGAAATATAGACCCAGACCACTGGACAATTATAGTAATTTTTAACATGGAGTCATAAGACACAGGTACTCACAACCCAACTATATGCTGTCATCTATAAGAGACTTACTTAAGGTCTAAAGACACAAATAAGTTTAAAGTGAAAGAATTAAAAAAGGTATTCCATGCAAACAGTAACCAAAAGAGCGCTGAGGCTATACTAATACCAAACAAAATAGGCTTTAAGTCAAAAACTGTTACAAGAGACAAAAAATGACATTATACACAGATATAATGACAAGGATATGACGGAGTTATGTTCTGATAAACCCATTGAAGATAAAAATATTATAAGTCAAAAAGTGTACTCAATACACCTAACCTCACAAACATCATAGTTTAGCCAAGCCTACCTTAAACATGTTCAGAACACTTATGTTAGCCTGCAGTTGGGCAAAATTATCTAACACAAAGTCTATTTTGTAATAAAGTATAGAATATCTTGTATAATTTGTTGAATGTTATAAACTAAGTCAAAATTGTGAAGGTTTCACACCTAATAAAGTAAAAAAATCATAAGTCAAACCATCATAATATTATCTGTAAAAGGTTAAATCCACCAGGAAGCTATAGCAATTATAAACATATATGCACCAAACAGAGCCCCAAAGTACATACGTATGTGCACAAACATTGATAGAGCTGAAGGGAGAACTAGACAGTTTTGCAATAGTAGTAAAATACTTGGATAACTCACTTTCAGTAATGGATAGAACATCTAGATACAAGATCAGTAAGGAAATAGTGGCTCTTTTCCCATAAGTTTTTTCTAACCAAAAGGTCTCCCTCTTCTAAATGCCAGTTGGAAGACAAAGGAGCAAGATAGTGTAAGTGCTATTACAAGTGCTATTGTGAGAGCTGTTATGCCATTTGTGGTATTCCTTGTCTATCACCTCTTGGCTGCACTTTATCATGAGACACCACTTTGGGCCCCAGAGTTGCTTTCTTTTTAGGTCACAAGTTCAGGCTAAATCCTTGTCTTTAAATCTCACACAATTCCAGGGAGATTGACCTACAAGGCATCCGGCATCAGTCACACCCTGTGACATCAAAGTGCTTAAATCCTTGTCTGAGCCTGAGCCTGAGCCTCCAGGGAGACTTCTTTTCCCTCAGAATAATTTCATTTCAAGGGGCCTAGCTCCCAGTTCCTGGGCTACAGCCAGCCACCTTCTCCCTTTTCTTCAACATGACTCCTTGACTTCAAATTCAAAGATCAGATGTCTTTCTCTTCCATCTTAGAAAGTCCTGGGTAAAATTGGTTCCTTCCTCTCCAGCCACCAGCTCTGTAAAACATAGTGTGAGAAAACATTTACCCAATCACTTATAACACAAAAGATTTAATGAAACCCCAATTCCAGGAGAATAGGGTAAGAAGGGTTGCCACATCTACACAACTAAAAGGCAACAGTGATTCTTTACAGGCTAGAGATAATCAGCTTCTCAAGATTAAAAAAAAAAAATCCCACGGGTGGCACCTGTAGCTCAAGTGGGTAAGGTGCCAGCCACATACACCAGAGCTGATGGGTTTGAATCTGGCCTGGGCCTGCCACACAATGACAACTACAACCAAAAAATAGCCAAGTGTTGTGGCAGGTGCCTGTAGTTCTAGCTACTCAGAAGGCTGAGGCAAGAGAATCGCTTAAGCCCAGGAGTTTAAGGTTGCTGTGAGCTGTGACACCACGACACTCTACCCAGGGCAATATCTTGAGGTTCTGTCTCAAAAAAAAAAATTTTGTTACATAGCTAATTGCCAATGAGTAATGCAGACAATGAGTATTAGAGGAGTTCTGAGATCAGGAGATAAAACACCCTAGACATTTTGCATCTACTATTTGGGATGCAGAATTTGTCACCAAATTTTTACCATCACAGAGTATTTTTTAAGAGAAAGCATTTTCCATGGAAAACTTGTTATCCAAATTTAGTTCCATAATTTTCTCTACAGCACAACTAAATGGTTTCCAATTTTTACATCTTTTTTTTTAAAAAAAAGATGACTGTCTTTGATTGGTCTAAATAATTTTTAAAATTTTTGTCTTTTTTTTTTTTTTTTTTTTGGAGACAAAGACTTGCTCTGTCACTCAGGCAGGAGTGCAGTGGTATTATCATAGCTCACTGCAACCTCAAATTCCTGGGCTCAAGTGATCTCCCTGCTTCAGCCTACTCAGTAGCTGGGACTATAGGCTCGCACTACCATACCTGGCTAATTTTTCTATTTTTTGAAGAAACAGGGTCTCACTCTGGTTCAGGCTGGCCTCGAAATCCTGGCTTCAAGCAGTCTTCCTGCTTCAGCCTCCTAAAGTGGTAGGATTACAAGCACGAACAACCATTTTTTTTTTTTTTATTTTACAGAAATTACTTTCTGTGAGGATAAATTCTGTTCTAATTCCATTTTTCTTTTTCTTTCCTTCTTTTTTTTTTGAGACAGAGTCTTACTATGTCACCCTCTGTAGAGTGCTATGGCATCACAGCTCATAGCAACCTCTAACTCTTGGGCTTAAGTGATTCTCTTGCCTCAGCTTCCGAAGCAGCTGGGACTACAGGTGCCTGCCACAACACCCAGCTATTTTTTGGTTGCAGTTATTGTTGTTTACCAGGTCCGGGCCTGGCTCGAACCCTCCAGCCTCAGTGTATGTGACCAGTGCCCTACTCACTGAACTACAGGCACCAAGCCACTAATTCCATTTTTCAATGAAGATGTATTCAATTAGTTACATTGTATTTATTTTTAATGGCTTTATTTAAATATAATTCACATATCATACAATTTATCCATTTAAAAGGTACAATCAATGTTTTTAGTATACTCAGATATGTACCATCATTACCACAACTCAAAATTCAACTTTAGAAATTTTTACTAGTCCCAAAATAGTGGATTTTTTTTTTTTGAGACAGAGCCTCAAGCTGTCACCCTGGATAGAGTGCTGTGGCATCACAGCTCACAGCAACCTCCAATTCTTGGGCTCAAGTGAGTCTCCTGCCTCCGCCTCCCAAGTAGCTGGGACTACAGGCGCCCGC
>CAUYRH010080620.1:0-10110 GCA_963574655.1 Perodicticus potto | reverse complement strand
CTCTGGATCCCTGACCCCTTTGCCCTCCTTCCTGGCTCTCCTCAACACAGGATGCCAGAGAGATCTCCCCAAAATAATTAATGTCTACTACAAAGCTAGGGGATCCCCAGTCAAGAGCACTGTGAGGTTTATAATCAGTAGGAGAACCATAGCACCCTGTGGAAGCCGCTGAATCCTGAGAACAATTTGTAGATTATAAAGTGACAGGAAGAGGAACAAGGGGCAGGGTCTAGGGGAGACTACACCTGTAGCCTCTGGTTGTCCTCTCCCAGTGGGGTCACATGGACAGCAGTGACTTCTGCCAGCAGAAGTGTGTGACAACACTCATAAAGTATTGCTAACTATGGAGGTCGACTGAGGTTTGGTCATATAGACAGGCAGCCCCCACGTGGCCCACCAAAATTCCTCAGTCTCCAGACACGTCAGGGTCAAACTGAGGCTCCCCGGCCCACAGCCCCTCTGTAAAGCATGGTGTTGGCATAGACTATTTGACATGGTCTGTTACTCCCAGCTGAGGAAGATAATTTACTTAGAGATTTCTCCCAGGAGCTGGGCACAAAGGGTCAAAGTTTTCTTTGGACAAGGTAAATCCTTTACTGTGCTATATGCCTTATGTCTTGATCTCATAGCTCAGTTTAGCAAGTGTATTTGAATAATTCATCCTCTGAGGTCCCTGAGGGACATGCAGGTCTGAGCAAACTCCTATCCTCCTCACAGCACCCTACTGCTATGTATCCTATCACAATTTGCAGTTAGATGGTAACATAATTGACTATTCCTTTACTGTCTGCTTCTCCCTCCACACTGCAAAGTGCATGAGGTCAGAAATGGGGTCTGCTTAGTTTTCCCTGAATATTTGGGGCTGGCACAGGGGAGCTACTCTGTAAGACAGCAGGCACTGGAGTTGGACCTGGCCATGAATCTTGGCCTGACCCCTAATAAGACGTGTGGTCTGAGGGTATTTACTCAGCCTCCGTTTCTCCATCTGATAAATAGGATAATGGTGTCTCCTCGGTGGGTTGTTGTGAGGATTGTATGAGAGCCGCAGTCAATTACCAAGGGCCAGGTGTCACTACTCTCAAACGTTTGCTGAATGTACGAATAAATGAATGAATGAATGAGGGCCGAGCCAGTGCTTATGGAATGAATAAATGAAAAGTTAGATGCTTGGTTTCCAGGTTCTCCTGTGGATCTTGCTTGCTCTCCCCTGGGTAGCATTATCCTAATTTGACCCCTTCCTCCCCTCCATTCAGGGTGACCAGCGTGAGTGCCCCCCCACCCCTGCTGCCGCCACCCCCACCTCCGGGGAGGAGGAGGAGCTCCATTATGCCTCCCTCAGCTTCCATGAGCTCAGGCACCAGGAGTGTCATGACTAGGAGGCCACCAGCTCCTCCGAGTTCAGAGATCAAGATCCATAAGTGATGACCTTGCTGCAGGGCCCAGGGCTTCTCTGGGGAGGGTGATATCGGGGATGGTTCCTGCATCACAGTCCCCGTGTGAACAGGATACCAACTAGCTTACAGGAGTCCCACTTTCTCCTTGTCTTAATGAGCAGACTGGCCTTCAATTTCAGCCCCACCCCCAAATGAGAACTTGAGCTCGGTGGTACTTGGTGGTACCTTTCAGGGACCACCTCTGTAGTTTGTCACTGGAGCAGTTTCCTTAAAAAGCGTAGCACTTCAGAAACCTGTTGTTCCTGCAGTTCGCCATCGGTGTTCTCTCTTCCCTTCCTTTGAGAGAGCAAGAAGCGGAGGACATGGTCTGAGTGGTTCCCATTTTAACATTAAAAAAAAATAGCCTACGTTTGACAGAGTTGCTTTGCTCCTCAGTGCCCTCCACTGTAACCTGACATGACAAGCCTAACTCTCAGTGCCCTTGTTGGGTAGAAAGATGATTAACACAAATCACAGCGCACCTCCTCCCGGAATAGCCCACTAGGTACAAAGGTCTGACTGTCCTGGCCAGTAGTGGTAGTAGTTGGCAGAATTGGTAGGCAGGTCCTCAGTTCCCTGAGCAGTATGGGTGGCATGGGTGACAGCGGTAGCAGTGGTGGGACAGCCCGGACATTACCAAGCAGCACACACTAGGGTTAGCCATGGTCGAGACAGCCTTCCTGGGCCAATCCCCAGACCCCCAGGGAATAAATGTGAGTGTATGCTGAGCCTGGTTGTGATGGCAGAGTGGGTCGGCCCATCCTGAGCCCCGGAGGATGAGGTGGCTGTGGAAGTGGATGTGACGGGGCAATCCCCAGGCCCTGGGCAGCTGGCTTAGGCATTGGAGGGGGTGGTGCATGGCCAGGCAGGCATGTCCTCAGGTCCTGTGGTGGTGTGTGCAGGTAGGGGCTGCCAGGGCAAGGTGCTGCGTGCCCCATATCCCTGGACCACATGACTCAGGTGGTGGCATCAACCACTGTTGGCAGAGACAGCCTGTCCTTGGGGCATGAACAAGTGTGCTGTAGCCCTGCTCCTGGGGCAGGGGCCAGCAGGGCTGCTGTCAGTGGCAGTGGCCCCAGGAAGGGGGCTCTTGGGCTCTGAGGAGTGCAGGCTCCGAACCTTGATCGAGCATCAGCAAGGCAGCAGCATCAACAACCCTTTGCTGTGGTTAGTCTTTATTCTTTTGCTGTAATAAACCATAACCATAAATCTAACAGCTTTTCTAAGTTCCATGAGTCCTCCTAATGAATAACCAAAGCTCAGGATGGTCTGAGGGATTCCCCAACCGTCTGATTTCCTCCTTAGTCTGTGGTACAGGAAGTCATGGTTTTTCGAAATGAGTGAGACATTGCCCAACTTTCTGAGTTGTTGATCCCCGAAACCAGCACTCTGTGGCCTCAGGGCGGTATGTGCCCCAGTGGATATGAAGCGTCAACTCTCAACTGGTCTCAATCTTATCTAAGATGGAAAGTTGCTGACCAAGAAAATTGCTGAGTTTTTCACACACAAAAAGGGATATGAGATGATTGTATTTGAAACCACAAAGAGAAAACATCAGCTCCATTTCCACTTTAACCAAGTCCTCACTTTACTGCCCAACCACTTGGCTCTCAAACACGAGGTAATTGTAACTTTTAAATAAATGATCCTAGGTTATACTCAAGGACACCACTGCTACTCATTCATCTACAGTCTAGTGAGGACTCTCTGGAGGGAAGCCCAGGAAAGAGTCTCCGAACAGACTGTGCAGGAAGGGGACCCTTGAACCTCTGTCTGTGACTCCGTCACTCCTCCTGGTCTTAGTCTGAGTCAGTTTTGTATTTCCTCAACACAGGCCCCCAAACTGCCCTCCTTTAAAATTAAGTAAGGTAGGCCAGGTGCGGTGGCTCATTCCTATAATCCCAGCACTCTGGGAGGCTGAGGTGGGTGGATTGCTGGAGCTCAGGAGTTCGAGACCAGCCTAGGCAATAGCAAAACCTGTCTCTACTAAAAATAAAAAAGCTAGTGGCTCAAAGGAGTAGGGCGCCAGCCCCATATACTGGAGGTGGTGGGTTCAAACCCACCCCGGCCAAAAACTGCAAAAAAAAAAAAGTAGAAAAGCTAGCCAGGCATAGTGATGGTACCTGTAGTCCCAGTTACTCGGGGGAGTGGGGGTGGCTGAGGCAAGAGATTGCTCAAGCCCCAGAGTGTGAGGTTGCTGTGAGCTGTGATGATACCACAACACTCTACCCAGGGTGACAAAGTGAGACTCTGCCTCAAAAAAAAAAAATCAAGTAAGGTATTCATTACTTTTCCGAAAGATGGCAAAGAAGAATGGAGGTGTGGGGTCAACCACTAGTAAGATTCCAAGGACCCAGGACCATAAGCCATTGACAGATAGTGGCTGAAACCAGGTCTAGTTGCCTGGATACAGAGGCTCAGCCCTCCCAGGAGAAATAATAAGGTGAAGAGTCTATCACAGTGCTGGCAATGAATGACACTCAAACCTAAGAGTGTAGGCTTCTGTATTTGGGAGCTTGCATATGTATGCACGGATGTATGGATCTATTCCGTGTACGTCCGAACATGTCTGCTTGTATGTGTGTCGGCATGTGTATCTGCTCATGGGGTGCATGTCTATGTCTCTGAGTGCATGTTTTGTACCTGTGTGTTGATATGGGGTAAAGATATCTATTTGTGTGTGTGTGTGTGTACCATACACATACTAGGCATTTGAAACTAGCCTCACAGGCTAATATTGAGAGGGACTGTACGTGGCTTGGCAGCACATTAAGGACTTGTATCATTATTTCTGGAGCAAGGGGAGCCATTAACATGTTTACAGGCAGGAAAATCTTACTCGTATAATATGTGGTCATGCAGAGCCTGTTCACCCATCCTCTGACTCGATCTACGTGGTGAGGCTCCTCCCTTCCAGTCTTGCATGGGGTATCTCTGAGCCTGGGGCCTTTCTGCCAGGCTGAGATGACCTCAGAGGGTCAAACATCCTGCTCCTGGTATCCTGGAGCTGTCCTAGGTTGAGTCATGGCATGAAAGTAAAATCACACTTAGGTATATGAGCCGGGGACACCGTAGGTGCTGAGTAAGCAGGTAACTTCCCTGGCTTCCACCCAGGGTCTTGGCTGTGCTCCTGGGGTCTGGGGAACTGGGAGGAAGTCAGACTGGTGTAATCCCAGTACTCTGCGAGGCTGAGGTGGGTGGATCGCTTGAGCTCAGGAGTCTGAAAACAGCTTGACGAAAGAGCAAGACCCCATCTCTACTAAAGATAGAAAAACTAAGCCGGGTGAGATGGCTCACGCCTGTGATCCTAGCACTCTGGGAGGTCGAAGCAGGCGGATTGCCTGAGCTCACAGGTTCGAGAACAGCCTGAGCTAGAACAAGACCCCATCTCTTTAAAAAAAAGAAAAAAAAAAGTAGCTGGACATTGTGGCGGGTGCCTGTATAGTCCTAGCTACTTGGGAGGCTGAGGCAAGAGAATCGCTTGAACCCGACAAAGAAAGGCTCTGTCTCAAAAAGAAAAAAAAAGAAATTGGGGCGGCACCTGTGGCTCAGCAAGTAGGGCGCCGGCCCCATATACTGAACGTGGTGGGTTCAAACCCGGCCTCAGCCGAACTGCAAAAAAAAAAATCTAGCTGGGCATTGTGGCGGGCGCCTGTAGTTCCAGCTACTTGGGAGGCTGAGGCAAGAGAATCACCTAAGCCCAGGAGTTGGAGGTTGCCGTGAGCTGTGTGATGCCACGGCACTCTACCGAGGGTGATAAAGTGAAACTCTGTCTCTACAAAAAAAAATAGAAAAACTAGTTGGGCATGGTAGCAGGTGCCTATAGTCCTAGCTACTGGGGCGGTGGAGGGAAGAGGATTGCTCAAGCCCAAGAGTTTGAGGTTACTGTGAACTATTATGCCACAACACTCTACCTAGGGGGACAAAGTGAGACTCTGTCTCAAAAAAAAAAAAATCAGGGGTGTAGGGGCCAGGTGGCACCCTTCCCCTGCCTACCACTGTTCCCTGGCCCAGAAATTTAAAGTATTTTATTTTTGAGACAGTCTCACTTTGTCATCCTAGGTAGAGTGTCATGGTGTTATAGCTCACAGCAACCTCAAACTCTTGGGCTCCAGCAATCCTCTTGCCTCGGCCTCCCGAGTAGCTGGGACTACAGGCTCCCATCACAAGGCCCAGCTATTTTTAGCAATGGGGTCTTGCTCTTGCTCAGGCTGGTCTCAAACCCCTGAGCTCAGGCAATTCACCAGCCTTGGCCTCCCAGAGTGCTAGGATTACAGGCGTAATACACTGTGCCCAGTCAGAAATTTAAATTATTTTTTAAAAAAATTCAGGGCGAGGCCACAGAGCAGCAGATATAGAATCAGAAATCTGGGTGCCTGTTTATGTCCATGGCCTGTGCATTCTGGCCTTTTGTCCTTCTCCCAAGGGAGGGCTAATGCCACACCCAACCTTAGGACACAACAGGGTTAGGTAACTCTAGCTCCTGATGGACAGAATGAGCAACATTGTCACATAGTGCCCCATGAGTGGATATTAGGTATCTACTGGGAACAAACAAAAAGGCAGGCAGGGGAATTCTGTAGCTCACAAGACAGAGCCAATGGGATCACAGTCTGGACTTGCTGAAGAACCTCTCTTGCTCTAGACCCTACAAGACACTAGCAGTGTTGCCTTTCTCCCCCTGGAAGTTAGGAGGCCTGGTGTGATAAGAGAACTAGTGTTGAAGCATAAGAGGCACTAAAGACCCATCATCCCACTCAGAAAATACTCCCCTCTCTCAAATGGACTACGGCTGCTGCTCAACAAATCCTTTTGAGTATTTAACTTTGCATTTGATTATAACCTCCTTGTGGAGAGAATCAGAGAATCATAGAACATGGCAGGGTCCTTTTTTGGGTTTTTTGTTTTTCGTTTTTATACAGAGTCTCACTCTGTCGCTCGGGGTAGACTGCCATGGCCTTACCATCATCATAGCTTCCCACGTAGCCTGGACTAAGGTTGGTGGCCAACATGCCGTGCCGGCTCATTTTTTTTTTGTTTTTAGTAGAGACGGCGTCTCGCTTTTGCTCAGGCTGGTCTCCAACTCCAGAGCTCAAGCAATACCACCCATCTCAGCCTCCCAGAGTGCTAGGATTACCGGCGTAATCCACCGCGCCTGGCCCATGGCAAGGTTCTTAGAGACCATCAAGATCCCAGATCTGGGGCCCTGAAAGCTTCCCCTGCTGCCTGAGGCCCTACAGCTGGTCGAGTACTTGTTTGAAATTCATTACAATTTAGTACTGCAGAGGCCCTGTGGCTCTGTAAATGCTATTGCCAGCTCGTTTTGCTTTGTCCCTCTGTTATTGCAGTTGGCGTGGTTCATTACATTAAAGTGACAAGGACTTGGCTCGCTTGTCCGCTGACCCGGAGACCAGGCCTCAGCAAATCCCACTCCGGGTGGGGCAGGGGCGCCACCTGGCGGCAGAGCCCCGCTAGGACGGCTCCCCCTGGAGACTCCCGGAGCGTTTGCTTTGGGCCAACCGGAACTGGCCGCTGAAAGGCAGTGTAGGGTTGGGCGGTTGTTTGAAAGTCACTATGCCAAGCTGCGAGCCATCTACCAGCGGCTTCGGAACATTGAACCTTTCCGACTATGACAGTAAGGGATCATTTCTGAAAAAGTTTGACAGTTTCATGAATAATACACTGTACCACATGCCTTTATCCCCCCATTCCTTTTCTACTTTTAAACTCTGGTCAGAATCCTTTAAACTAATTCCCCTGACTCTATAACGGGCGCCCACCCGAGCCATTTTTTTTTTCAGCTGGCAGAGAAAGGCTGTGTTAGAGAACGGGTCAGTACCCAGGTGGTAGGTCTCCACATTGCTGCCTTTGGGGATGAGAGCTGCTATCTCTGACCTTCCAGTGAGAAATCTGGGCTCAGAGAAGTGAAGGCACTTTGTCCCAGCCCACACAGCTTGAGTGGTAGGCTCAGCTTCTGCCTCACTCCCAGAGGAGAAAAATCACTCCTAATTTCAGTTATTAACACATTGCTGACTAGTCAGGAGTTACCCAGTAACATGGATAGTATCTGTGTAAAATTGACAGTCCACAATGTGTTAAGATATTGGAGTTGCTGGCTCGGCGCCTGTGGCTCAACGGGCTAAGGCGCCAGCCACATACACCTGAGCTGGCGGGTTCGAATCCAGCCTGGGCCCGCCAAACAATGACGGCTGCAACCAAAAAATGGCTGGGCGTTGTGGTGGGCGCCTGTAGTCCCAGCTACTTGGGAGGCTGAGGCAAGAGAATTGCTTAAGCCCAAGAGTTCTGGAGGTTGCTGTGAGCTGTGACGTCACAGCACTCTACCCAGGGAGACAGCTTGAGACTGTCTCAAAAAAATAATAATAAAAAAGTAAAAATGATCATGCTCTGTTTATCATCAAGAGGTGAATAATAATAAAGTGAAATCCAGAAAAGATGACTGTCATCACTATAAATTGGGACACTGTATTTGTTTCCTAGGGCTGCCACAACAAGTTACTATAGATTTGGTCACTTAAAACGACAGTCTTTTTTTGTTTTGTTTTTTTTGAGACAGAGCCTCAAGCTGTTGCCCTGGATAGAGTGCCGTGGCATCATAGCTCACAGCAACCTCTAATTCCAGGTCTCAAGTGAGTCTCTTGCCTCCACCTCCCAAGTAGCTGGGACTACAGGCACCCCCGCACAACGCCCGGCCATTTTTTTTGGTTGCAGCTGTCATTGTTGTTTGGCGGGCCTGGGCTGGATTCGAACCCGCCAGCTCAAGTACGTGGCTGGCGCCTTAGCCCGTTGTGCCACAGGCGCCAAGCCAAAATGACAGTCTTTTGATGAAAATATTTCAAATTGTATATAAAACCAGCACATTGTACCCCATGATTGCATTAATGTACACAGCTATGATTTAATTAAAGAAAAAAACAGTTTTGTTCTCTCACAGTTTTGGAGGCTGGGAGTCTGAAGTCAAGTTGCCATTAGAGCCATTCTCTCTCCAAGGGTTCTGGGGAAGGATCTCTCCCAGTCTTTTCCATCTTCCAGCAGCTGCCAACGGTCCTCAGCATACCTTTGCTGTAGATGACACCACCGTTTCAAAGGCTGCCTCTGCTGTCACATGACTCTCCCACTCTGTGTTGTCTGTACTTGTGTCTCTTCTCATACGATCACCAGTCATATTGGGTCAAGGGCTCACCCTACTCCCTTCTGACCTCATATTAATTTAATAAGTTACATCTACAACAACCCCATTTCCAAATAAAGTCATATTCTAAGACTCTGAAAAGGACATAATTTTGAGGGGATATTTTCCAACCCAGTACACTTAGTTGGTCCTGGGAAACAAGGCACATGGTTGTGATTAAATATTCATCCCGGAAATGTTCATCTCCTATTCATGAAATAGGAGATTTGGTATAACTGGACCACACAACTGGCCCTGTTTGATCCTTCCCCCAACCTTCCTTCTTCCAGCTTCTGGCAGCTCCAGGCATTCCTCGGCTGTGGCTACCTCCTCCAGTCTCTGTGTGCATCTCCATGTTGGAATAGGTGATAAGTGAGGTGTGAGCAAGAGAGAGAAGGAACAGAAAAGCTGGTCAACTGGCTGTAACACCCCTCAAACAGACAGACCCAAGGAGAAGAAAAGAGCCATTAATTTCCCAGTGTTGTACAATCACATCACAATTGTAATAAGTTAGCTTGACCTCCCCTTGGGGGAAAATGGGAGCTATGAGTAAAAATGGAGTAAACACTGACCACCCAGGCTGCTTTGAATTCAGCAAATAAAAACAGCAACCACTTAGGCTTCTGCAGTTGCTTTTTTCAAGCCGCCCCCTCCTTTCTAGGGAGTGCACTTTCCCTTTGGCACAAGCCTTTCCTGTCTACCGTCACTCAATAAACTCCCCACGATGGCTCAGTTGCGTGCACTTCTGCAATTCTCTTCTGTGATATGATCAAGAACCTTTATGTTGGCTGGGTCTGGTGGCTCACACCTGCAATCCTAGCACTCTAGGAGGCCAAGATGGGAGAATTGCTTGATGTCAGAAGTTCAAGACCAGCCTGAGCAAGAGCAAGACCCTTTCTCTACTAAAAACAGAAAAAATTAGCCTAGTGTGGTGGTGGGCCTCTGTAGTCCCTGCTACTGAGGAGGCTGAGTCAGGAGGATCATTCGAGTCCAGGAGTCTGAGATTCCTGGGAGCTATGATCGCACCTCTACACTCTAGTGCAATTGACAAAGCAAACAAACCTTTCCTAAGCCTGTTCACTGTCACTCAATAAACTTGTCACTATAGCTGGGTTGTGTGAGCATCCTGAAATTCTTTTCTGCAATGTTAGCAAGAACATTTATGCCAGTGATATCTGTGTGGCCTTGTTCTCTATGTCTCTCTTCTGTGTGTCTCTTATAAGAAAATTTGTCGAGTGGTGTCTGTGGCTCATTGAGTAGGGCACTGGCCCCATATACCGAAGGTGGCGGGATCAAACCCAGCCTCCGCCAAACTGCAAAACAGAAAAATAGCCAGGCGTTGTGGAAGGCGCCTGTAGTCCCAGCTACTCGGGAGGCTGAGGCAAGAGAATCACCTAAGCCCAGGAGTTGGAGGTTGCTGTGAGCTGTGTGATGCCACGACACTCTACCGAGGGTGATAGACTGAGATTCTGTCTCTACAAAAAAAAA
>CAUYRH010080617.1:0-36965 GCA_963574655.1 Perodicticus potto | reverse complement strand
CACCGTCGTTGGCCCTGGCATCAAAGCTCACACCAACCACAAACACTTGGGCATAAGTTATTCTTTTGCCTCAGCCACCCAAGTTGCTGGGAATTTAGGCTCCTGCCACAATACCTGGCTTTTTTTTTTTTTTTTTTTTTTTGTGGCTGTCATTGTTGTTTAGCAGGCCTGGGCCGGATTCAAACCCGCCAGCCTTGAGTGCCAGGGGGAAAATGTATATGGCTAGCACCCTAACCACTGTGCTATGGGCGCCAAGCCAATCTAGAAATTTCAAACTGAAGTAAATCATTCAAGGGAGCTGGAATCTCACACAATTATTGAAGAAGTGAATTCAGGAAAGATTTGTAGAAAATCCAGAAAAACAAGAATCACAGTGAAGCACAGTAAATACCTCAATTTTCTTGATGAAGTAGGATGCAGAGTTAACATGCTGAGACTAAAGGGGATAAAGAAGATGGAGGGGTTTTGAGAAGTAGTAAAAGTTGAACTGATCATCCAGAAGGTCGCTACTGAGACTGTTCACAATTTGTCAAATAGCTAGGATTATGCATTAGTGGGAGTTCATGCTGTTTTACTGCTCTACTGCAACTCTATGAACATTTAATGTAGTTCTGTTTAAAAGTTCATTCAGGAGCATAGCTGCATACTGTTCGCCAATAAGAGATGCAAGCAGAGATTCCACCCTGACCTTATCAATTGCATATTTTCAGCCCACCCCAGAGATTCTGATTCATTAGTTCTGGGGTGAGGTCCAGAAATTTTTAACAAGTACTGTAGGTGATTTTGCACATTGTGACAAACAGTCCTCTGAGTGACTTCCAAACTGAAACTGTTAATAAGAATAGCTACCAAGAGTTGGTTGTGCCCATGGTTGGTGCTAAAATCCACTGCCACCTAAGAACATCCTCTGGAAATACTGATTTAATTGTAATTATTTCTTTTCTTCTGCTAGGTTTGGGATTAGATTGGCTTTTTCCCCCATTTCTGTAAGATAATTCATTAGTTTGTCAATGTGCTTGCACTCTTTCTGTTTTTTGATGTGGGCATCTAATGTGATAAAGTTCCCTCTTAAAATTGCTTTGGCTACATCCCCCAGGTTTTGTAACTTGTGTCTTCATTGTTGTTATGTTTGAGGAACTCAACAATTTCCTCCTTTATCTCTTCCTTGACCCAACCGTCATTAAGATAAGGTCGTTTAATTTCCATGCTTTTGTGTGGGGATGAATGCTTTTTTTGGCGTTGAGTTCCACCTTTATTGCCTTGTGGTATGAAATGATACAAGGTATAATTTCAATTCTTTTCATTTTGTTGAGCTTTGATTTGTGTCCCAGGATATGATCTATTTTGGAGTATGCTCTATGGGATGATGAGAAGAATGTATATTCCTTGGCTTTGGAATGGTGTTTTCTGTACATGTCTATTAAACCCATCTGTTCTCGGGTCACATTTAAGTTCCTTGTATCTTTCCTTAGTTTCTGTTTAGAGGAACTGTCCAGTTCTATCAGAGGGGTATTAAGATGCTATTATGATGTTATGGGATGCCATGTTGCTCAGACTAATCAAGGTCTGCTTCATAAATCTGGCAGCATTTAAATTCCATAAATATTTAGAATTGAAATGTGCTCTTGTTGTATTGTTCCCTTGAAATATGAAGTGACCAACTTGGTCTTTCTTAACTTTAGTTGCTTTAAATCCACTTGTATCTGAGATTAAGATGGCAACCCCTCCTTTCTTCTAATTTCCGTTTGCCTGAAATACTGTTTTCCATCCCTTTACCCTGAGTCTTGATTTGTCATTCAAGGTTAGGTGTGTTTCCTGGAGACAGCATATGAATGGGTTGTGCTTTTTTATCCAATCAGCCAACCTGTGCCTCTTCAGTGGGGTATTCAAGCCATTCAGATGTATTAAGAGAAGTGATAAGTGTGGCTGAGTTCTATTCATTTTTTTGGGTGAGTGTCTGTTTACTTTTAACCTTTTTGTCATTATGGACACTAGGTTTTGTCCATTAGTTTCTGGGTGTTTATTTTGCTGGTGCTCCATTGTGATGGTGAGTGCTGAGAATGGGTCTAAGTATTTCCTATAGAGCTGGTCTTGACGAGGCAAATTTCTTCAATATTTGTATCAACAAAAGATTTGATTTCATCATCAATTTTGAAGCTTAACTTAGCATGATACAGAATTCTGGGCTGAAAATTATTTTGTTTAAGAAGATTAAAGGTAGATGACCATTCTCTTCTGGTTAGGAAAGTTTCCACTGAAAAGTTCACTGTCACCCTGATGGATCTGTCTCTGTAGGTCAGTTTGTGCTTACTCCTGGATGCTTGCAGAATTTTCTCTTATTGTAATTCTTGATGAAGAGAAGAAACAGCCATTCTCACCAGAAAACTTCCCAGGTAAAGCTCATAAGCTCTGGCTTTCGAATCTTTTCCAAATTTTTAAATAATAGTCTTGTACTGCACCTGCTTGCCAAGGTGATGTGTCCAAGATAAATTTTTAAAACATTAATTTTTTCCAGAACTTTCAGCTATATTTGGTCAAGGAGATGATATCAGCAGAGATAATCATATGGGACTTTTAATGTTCAAATAAATACCAAGCAAATCAACTTCATGTGATAGTTATATATTTTTGTTCTCACAATATGGCTGATTCCATTGTGAAGGAGATTTACCCCCCCCTAAGGGATTTTTTTAGTAGAGGTGTAGCTATACTAACATTAAAGAAAAGTTTCACCCACTTCAATAAAACCAGTATGTCAGAATATACATAGGTTGGTGTATTTTCCTAAAAAATTAAAAATTTCTGCTTATTTCTAGCAATCCTACCATTCAGCTCAATCAGTTAAATTAATCCCATGAAATAAAATGTGAGATAGAGACGATATCTGAAATCATTTTTATTCATGGCTGGAGACTATGAAGATTCTTGTGACAAGCCCTTAAAAATCTTGTGGGTGATGTTAAAAACTTCAATGTACAAGTGCTGATTCAATTTGGGGTGGGAGTGGGGACCTTCTGATTTGATACAGTCAACTCAGAACATGAGAAGAGAAAACCCCCAAGGCTGCTGGAGTTTGCACATGCTTATTACCTGAATTTTCTAACAACTGAGGGATATGAATATGCAAAGCTCACAGACTCTCATCAGCATTTGCCTCTTGCAGCCTCTCCTCCTGCTGAAAAGGAAGTCACTGTGCCTCTGGCTTTCTAAGCTCTATGTTCTGAATCCCCAAAGCGGGCAGGAGAAGAGAGAGGAGAGGGAGTGGGTTTTTATTTGTTCATTTATTTGTTAATTGTAGCAAACACGGAATTTACCTTTTCAGAGTAAATTGCTTTCAGATAAATATCAGAATTTAGCCAGTGACTTCTCCTGCATACACAGTGATTTTACATTTTTATGGGGTACGTGTGATATTTTGATATATGCATATGATGTATAATGATCAAATTAGGGTAAAATAACATTACCATAAACATTTCCCATTTCTTTGTGTTGAAAATCTTTTCTTCTAGTTATCTTGAAATAGGCAATAAATTGTTAACTATGGTCACACTACTTTGCTATTGAAGACTAGAACTTAATCCTTTTAACTGTATTTTTTATTCCCCTTAACCAACATCTATCCATCCCTCCCCACATACTCTTCCCTACCTCTGATAACCACCATTGTACTCCTTACCTCCATGAGATCCACTTTTAAAGCTCCCACATATGAGTAAGAACATGTAATAATTAATTGTCTTTTTGTGACTGGCTTATTTCACTTAACATAATGTCCTCCAGGCTCATCCACGTTGCAGCAGATGACAGGATTTCACCCTTTTAATGGTTAAATAATATTCCGTTGTGTATATATACCACAGTTTCTTTACCCATTCATCCATCATGCACAATAAGGTTAATGCCGTATCTTGGCTATTATGAACAGAGTTGCAATAAACATGGGGTGCAGATTTCTTTTTGATACACTGATTTACTTTTCTTTCCTCCACTGGAATATAGCTGTGTGGGTGTTTTTTTAATCCAAAAGAAAAAAAAGTAAAAGCACCAACAGTTCACTTACTATATTTCCATAATGATCTCTGTGCTAAGATTTTTTTAAAAGTCTCAATTCCTTTTGAGAATTAGTGCTTGTTTGTCCATACTATCAAACATTAATTTAATTTTATTTATTTAGTTAGTTAGTTGGAGTTGTCATTGTTGTTTAACTGGCCAGGGTCAGACTTGAATGCGCCAGCCTCAGTGCATGTGGCTGGCATTGTAATCACCGTGCTATGGGCGCTGAGCCCAAACATTAATTTTACATAATAATGAGTAGAAAGGGACATTCTAGAAAGGGACATCCCTTCCCTAAATCTGCCAGCATCCTTTATATTTTTCCAAGTGGAAGACACAACCCTTCTCTATGCCATACTTCATCTGTGATATCCTCTTTTCCACTCTAGGCTAAACAGCAAACAGCAACCAAACTATCTTGAACCAACACCACCACCTACTGATCATGGCAGTAAATTACTATAACTGCATTAGCATATGCACAAGCCCTGTTCTCCCATTTACTATATGCTCAAAATTCAGTAAATTGTCCTGGGGATTTTTTCAGTAGTTGAAAACTGTATACACCATGCTTTCTTAGTCACCAAAAGAACCCCCCTCCCCCCGTCACCACTCATCATGGTAAATCACATCCTTCTACAGCTCTGCCTTCCCTTTGTACAACCCAATCTCATACCTTCCCCACAGTACAGACTTTCCACTGTCCTCTGAAACTCACTGCCTGTCATCAGCAATACTTCCTATATCCTTCAGGTCTTCTCTACATTACCTTCACCTCTTTGTTCTAAATGAAACCCGATCTTTCTGTAGCCATGAATACTCAATTGCCAGTTCCAGATAATCCTCTTTCCCCTCTCCCTAAATATCCTTGCTTCCTTTGAAGCTCAGCTGTGGGTCACCCTGCAACCCCTCCATGTGTCAATAATCTACAGACTCCACAGTCTCTCATTATTCCTTGAAGATTCTCACACCTGACCCACTGTCACACTCTCCAGTAGTATTTTTCCCCCAAATCTTGGTGATTTCAATCTTATTGAGAAGATTCTTACAAGAATCTAACCTCTCAATCTCTGGGCCATCTCACCTTCTGTGATCATTTTTTCCCCAGAATATTATGGGATACACATGTTTTGGTTACATAATTTGCTTTTGTACATTTTAAGTCAAAGTTATAAGAGTATCCTTTTACCCAGAATATGTGTCTTGCACCAGTTTGGTGTGAATTTTACCCAACCGCTCCTCCCCCTCCACCTACTTAATTTCTGTTGAGTTTTACTTCCATACGTGCACGTAAGTGTTGATTGACTAGTTCTAGGTTAGTAATAAGTACATGTAGTTTGTTTTTCCATTCTTGCAATATTTCACTCAGAAGAATGGTCTCCAGTTCCATCTAGGTTGTTGCAAAAGACCAGAGTAGTACTCCATGGTACACATATACCACATTTTATTTATCTATTCATGCATTGATAGACATGAGTTACTTCCACAATTTGGCAATTGTAAATTGTGCTGTTATAGACTCAGCACCTATAGCTCAGTGGCTAGGGCTCCAGCCACATGCACTGGAGCTGGTGGGTTCGAACCTAGCCCGGGCCTGCCAAACTATAAGGACAACAACAACCAAAAAATAATAGCCAAGTGTTGTGGCGGGAGCCTATAGTCCTAGCTACTTAGGAGGCTGAGGCAAGAGAATCCCTTAAGCCCAAGAGGTGGAGGTTGCTGTGAGCTGTGATTCCACAGCACTCTTCCGAGGGTGACATAGTGAGACTCTGTCTCAAAAAAAAAAAAAAAAAGAAAGAAATTGTGCTGTTATAAAAATTCTAGTGCAAGTGTCTTTTTGATAAAATGACTTTTTTTCCTTCACATATTTGTCTTTCCATGATCTTGACCTCTACATCATTCCATTCCCCCTGTTCTTATGGTCACTCCCGAGACCTTATTATCTATAACCCTTACCCCCTTCGTAATGTCAACTTCGGACACTACACCTCCCTTTTCTCCATCTAACTCTGATCATTTTCTAGCCCCAGGAGAAATCCATCTACTAACCAGAGCAATTATCTCTCAACCTCCTAATGTCCTAGTTTTACCTCTTTCCTCAAATAAGATGCAACAGTTCAACATGATAATCATTACCTTGTATCTATCCCAATTCCCTGTTCCTTCTCTTCTATCATCAAATGCACTTGTTTTCGTTAAATCCAAACTTCCACCTACTCCTTCCTTTTCCTGAACTGTTGAAGGTGGCTGGAAGAAAACACATTCATGCTGACAGATTTACTTTGATTCCTGATTATCAACCTAAAGTGGGCCCTTACTGCTGTCAGAGAATTTTATAGCTTCGACTGGTCACTTTCCTCTGTTATTCTCCTATACAACTATTTTGTACTTTTAATTTTCTTCAGACCTACAACACTGCGACCTTCATTCTTTCTCTCACTCTCTTTATCTTCACTTTAATGACCTTGCTCTTTATTTTACTAAGAAAATTGAGGCAATTAAAAGGAACTTCCTCATGCTCCCACTACAAAATGCACAAACTTTCCTCCCTCTCTGCTCCCCATTCTGCCTTCCCTTCTGTTATATTGAATAGATTATTTCTGTCCCTGTGTATGGAGAATTTCACATATAAAATGGATCTCCTCTTCGACACAAGAGCATTCCTCCTAAAGTTGAGCATCTTCTCTATATCATCATTATTTCCCTCTCCAACTAGGTCAGTGTTGTCTTTAAAAATAAAAATGTACCTTGACCACGTATGACCCTCTAGGTACTGCCTAATTTCTCTGCTCCCTTCATAGTGGAAAGTCTCAAAATAGTGGGCTCCATTTCTGTCTGTGATTCTCCTAATATTTCTTGAATCAATTCCAATTAGTTTTTTGAGCCCTCCCAATTAGAGACTAACAGAGATTTCCATGTTGTTATCTAATGGCTATTTCTCAGTTCTCATCTCCTTCCATTATCAGCATCATTCTGAAATATACAGTAGTCACCTTCAGAATTTCCTCAAGTTTTTCTCTAATGCTTTACTCCCACGTTCTAAAAATGCTTTCTTTGCCTGACTCTTCTCTATCTCCCTATTTCCTGGTCATTTCCATGTCATGCTCTTGGCTGGTTCCTCTTCATAGCCCCAGCTTCTACCCTTAAGAGTGCCAAAGTGTTCAGTCCTCAGATCTTCCCTTTATTACTCATCCTTTGGGTGATTACACTCATTCCACTGACTTTAAATCCCACTGACATGCAAATAATTCAAAATCTCTAACTATAATAAGTCCTCTCCTTGGAACTGCAGACTCACATAATCAACTTCCTACTGGTATCACCATGTGGAGAACTGGCAGGCATCTCAAATTTAACATCTCCAAAACCGAACTTATGGTCCCACCCTTCACATGTGTTGATCTTCCTGTTTTTGCTCTTAACAGTAAGTGGCAATTTCATTCTCCCATTGTCTTTAGTAACACATCTTTTTTTCTTTTTTTTCTTGAAACAAGGTCTTGCTCTGTTACCTGGGCTATAGTGCAATAGTGTAGTAGCATCATCACAGCTCACTGTAACCTCATACTCTTGAGCTCAAGTGATCCCCCTGCCTCAGTCTGCTGAGTAGCTGGGACTATAGGCATGGGTCACCATGCCCAGCCAATTTTTCTATTTTTTGTGAAGAAGGGGGTCTCACTCTTGCTCAGGTTCATCTTGAACTTCTGGTTTCAAGCAATCCTCCCTCCTTGGCCTCCTAGAGTACTAGGATTAGAGGCATGAGCCATCATGCCCAGCCTTGAGTACAATATCTTTTTTTTTTTTTGTAGAGACCGAGTCTCATTTTATCACCCTCGGTAGAGTGCCATGGCATCGCACAGCTCACAGCAACCTCCAACTCCTGGGCTTAGGTGATTCTCTTGCCTCAGCCTCCTGAGTAGCTGGGACTACAGGCGCCTGCCACAATGCCTAGCTTTATTTATTATTATTATTTTTTTTTGCAGTTTGGCCGAGGCCGGGTTTGAACCCACCACCTTTGGTATATGGGGCTGGTGCCCTACTCGATGAGCCACAGGTGCCACCCTTGGGTACAGTATCTTGAGTCATCTTTAATTCTTTCTCTTATTTTTACTTTTTTGGTGACCATTTGTAAACCTTTTAAACATACATGAAAGTAGAATGAAACTTCACCCCACTTTTTTTGCTTACACCCCCACATCTAATCCATCAGCAAAGTCTTCTTTGTTCTACCTTTAAAGAAAGGTAGACTTCTCAGCAGCACACCGTTATTGCCCTCTTCAAGCCATCTCTGTTTCTTGTCTAAATTACTGCGAGAACCTCCTGCTTATTCTCCTGGCTTTTACTCATGCCTCCATGTTTCAACATAACAACCAGAGTGTTTCTTTGAAAATTCTTGTAAGATTGTGTCACTGCTCTACTCAAAGTCCTCTACTCATGTCCCTCAGTGTGGACCCTAAGTTCTTACTATGGCTGTGTTCTACAACATTTAGCCACCACCCTGTGCCCTATCACTTCCCTCTTGTGCCTTCCTCCCCTAGCCTGCCTCTCTTCTCTATCTCACCGACCATGCCTGGCCTCAGGGCCTTTGTACTTTACATTTCCTCTGTCTAGAATGCCATTCTTCAATTCTCTGCTCAAATGGAACCTTGCCAACAAGTCCCTCCCTGGCCACTCTACATATTAGCATTTTTCTTTCTCCCCGATCTTCATTTATATCCCCATTTTTCTTTATGTTTCTTAACTCCACTGACAATATTTATTTGCTTGTCCTGCATTCTGCCACTATAATATAAACTCCACAAGAGAAAGGACTTTATCCATTACCATTGTTCTTATGTTTTGAACAGTTCTAGTTATATAATAAGAACTAAATAAAGACTTATCAAACAAATCGTTTTTTTTTTTTTAATTCTTCCAACCCTTGCATAATTAGCTAAAGAAATTTTTCTCTCTGTCCATTTTACCTCTCCATTTGTGGACCTTTTTCTCTTTTCTTTTCTTTCTTTCCTTCCTTCCTGACAGAGTCTTTCACTGTCACCTGAATTAGAGTGAAGTGGCACCATCATAGCTCACTGCAGCCTCCTGGCTCCTGGCTCAAGTGATTCTCCTGCCTCAGCCTCTCAAGTTGCTGGGACAACAGGCATGCACTGCCATATAGATGTCCCAATTCCCTTTCCCTTCTCTACTATCATCAAATGTACTTGTTTTAGTTAAATCCAAATTTCCAGCTACTCCTTCTTGTCCCTGAAGGGTTGAAGGTGGCTAGAAGAAAACACATTCATGCTGACAGATCTTACTTTGATTCCTGATTATCAAATTAAAGTGGGCCCTTATTGCTGCCAGAGAATTATATTGCCTTTGACTTGGCTTGTCTTGAACTCCTGGCCTCAAGTGATCCTCCCGCCTCAACCTCCCAAAGTGCTAGGATTATAGGCATGCCTATAATAAATAACCACTGTGCCAAGTTTCCTAGTTATCTTTCACTGCTTTTTCTAATTTTTCTGAGTTCCAAAAGAAGGAATGTAATCTGGAGCCAAAAATAAATACCTTCAGCCCAAACTGGGCAAGAGACGTGTGAGACATCACAGTATAAAGCCACAGTGCAAGGTGGAATATGTCTGCTTTACTCTAAATTATTCAAATTTTTTAAAGTTCAACAGTATTTCTCTAAGGCAGACTTTGGCCAACAGGCCATGAGTTTTCCATCCTTGCCCTGATCATAGCAAAGAAGCCCAAGCGTGGTGGTAATACTATGCAGGTGTTAAGTGGAGGAAAAATTTCATGAATTTTCGAATTAAATTTGAGAAATTATAAATATACAGTAGTCATCTTCAGAATTTCCTCAATTTTCTTTGCAATGCATCATCCACATTAAATTAAAACTACTTTATTCAAGTTCTAGCCTTTAAGGTGTTTTATATAAGTGCTCACTATTAATTTGCACTTTGACTGATATGAAGTTATTTGCCTACTATTTTTCATAGTGAATTTTGCATTTGATTTTTTTTTTTTTCAGTTTTCGGCCGGGGCTGGGTTTGAATCTGCTACCTCCAGTATATGGGGCCAGCGCCTTACTCCTTTGAGACACCGACGCCACCTGCATTTGAGTTTTTAATACATACCATTTTATAGACCCTTTATACAGCCTCAAACCTCCTACGACAAGCATCTAATGACTCTTTATAGGAAACAAATGGGATTAATTAATGGTGATCAGTGTCTATTTTTATATTTTTCCTAAGCAAGATAGGCCAAAATCTGTGTACTACTTTTGAAAAGATAGGCAATAAGGAAAACAATTATGTCTAAAACGCCTCTTCTTAAAGCTCCTTTATTTCAAAACTTTGCTTGTTCCTCTCTCTGTTTCTATAAAGGTATAGAGAAAAAATTGTCCCTCAATAATGGCCCCACACAGGGCAAAAAGGGTTGTGTTGGATATTCACACAATGCCTCAATTTCTACCCTAATTACGTGCTAAAATGAATCAAACCAAACCCATGATCCCTTTTTATGCCTCTTCTCTGAATTATCACCCAGTTAAGCAAAGTTAAGCCACCTTTGTTGATCCTCTGAAGCCTGAGTCCTCTAAAGGTCCAGGACCAGGGTTGCCCAACATTTTGGCTTCTCTGTGCCACACTGGAAGAACAGTTGTCTTGGGCCACATATTAAATTCACAAATACTAATGAAATTTGAGGAGCAAAAAAAGAAAAAAAGGTCCATGTATAATTTGTGTGATATCCACCACCACAGATAAGCAATAACGTCCTCACATAGTCCGTATGCAGTCCATAGGCTGCAGGTTGCCTACCTCTGAGCTTCCACCATTCCAACAAGGGAAGAATTCCATCATCAGGACAAAGGAGGATGCAGTGTGAGTACCTGCCTTTTATTCAGGTCATTACATTTGATAGGGAATAAAGATCAGGGCATTTGTTGTCCAATAATCTCTATGTCACTGAAATTTTTAAAAATCATGTATATCCCACCTGACCCCTACTTCACTCTTACTAGTACTCACTAATCTATGTTTGCATTTGGCCTCCAACTTTTCACAATTTTCTTTCTTTTTTTTTTTTTTTGTAGAGGCAGAGTCTCATTTAATGCCCTCGGTAGAGTGCCATGGCGTTACACAGCTCACAGCAACCTCCAATTCCTGGGCTTAGGCAATTCTCTTGCCTCAGCCTCCTGAGTAGCTGGGACTACAGGTGCCCGCCACAATGCCCAGCTATTTTTTTTTTTTTTTTTTTTTTGCAGTTTGGCCGAGGCCTGGTTTGAACACACCACCTTCAGTATATGGGGCCGGCGTCTACTCGCTGAGCCATAGGCACCGCCCAGTTTTAACAATTTTCATTGGAAAATGACTTCCAGGCAGCTAGCTAGTGAATGTATCCTTGAAACATAACTCAAATGTAAATGGGTTTTTATCATTTGTTCTCCAAAAAAGACTAAATTCAGCAGTAGAATTTTCTGGTCAGGGTTGGTCACTACAAATGAAAGAGAGGGGAGTTGGGCACTTGTCTAGTTAGCATCATCCCAGCAGCCCCCTGAGATAACCACGACTCCTGAATCATAGTTTTTTCCCTCAACAGCATGATTTAATGTTGAGGACGAAAACATTTTATAGAATTACACAGGTAATTCTCAGACTGGGTCACAGAGAGAACTTTATAAGCAAGTCACTCCACAATGGGCCCCCATAATAAGATCCAGATACTAAGTCTTGAATAAAGAAAGTGGCCCAGTTGTGGAAAGTGTCAGGAACAAAACTTCACTTGATATTGGTGCTGCCTCCTGAACTCAGGTGTGAGACTTTCTACTTCTGAGCAGAGTCCCAATATGCAAACAGAAAAATCAAACCATAAAGCTAACAGGAAATTGTATCTTCACAAAGATCAAATTTGCTGAAACTTTTGAATAAGGTACAAAAGGGCAAGAAGACCAAAGACCATCGTGAAATCAGGACCCTATCCCCTGAAGCCAATGATTGAGTGGGAAAATAATTTCATATCCTCATGCCTGGATTTTAAGTGCAGAAAGCAATATACTGTGGCAAAAATATGGAACATAAATTTAATAAAATGAATTTTATGAGATGGGGCACTGCAGAGCTTCCCTAATTAAACTTTATCTTCACGTTAGGGCAATTTTCTTCTTTGTGAGACTAGTCTATCTTTCATTTCTTAACTTCATGTCACTCTCTTTTTTTGATAAAGCAATTTTTTTTTCTAAAATCAGAGGACAGAGCTCATAAAGTTACATTGTTTGCCCACATTCTGCATTGCCAAAAGATATAAAGCATAAATATACACTTTTGGAAGGAAAAGAAACTACCCAACTATTAACCATCATAGTATATTGTGCCCATCTTTACAGCTTTAAATTAGGTTTTCTGGATTAACATTGGAAAAATGTCCTGTTGTAATGTAGTAAAAAAAACATTTGCTTTTGGAAATATATGTTCTTTGTTGTTCTTTTGTTTTGTTTTTGTTTCTGATACGGAGTCTCAAGCTGTTATTCTGGGTAGACTGCCATATCATCATCATAGCTCACAGCAACCTCCAACTCTTGGGCTCAAGCAATCCTCTTGCCTCTTATTTTTTCTCTCTTATTTTTTTTTTAGTAGATATGGGGTCTTGCTTTTTCTCAGGCTGGTCTTGAACTCGTGAGCTCAAGCAATCCACCAGCCTCAGCCTCCCAGAGTGCTAGGATTACAGGCATGTGCCACCACACCCGGCTGTGCTTTTGGAAATATTTGGCTTTATCAAATAGGTCTTAATTTAACATATTAACTCAAAGGTCCTTAAATACATCTCTTATGTCAGAAAATTGTACCTAAACTAGTCACAATTGCTAAAACTATTTCATAAAAGCATCTCAAAGTGATTTGCTATCATCCACAGCCAACACCACCACATTTAAATACATCTGCAAGAAAAATAAACTTACCTTACAAGTTACACAAACTTCTACTATAAAAAGGGGTACACCAAGTTTCATCATTAAATAACCATCTCAATTAGTAAAAAGTCAACCCGTTATACAACGAGCACCATACAAAGCTAAAGAACCAGTGCTAAGTAATCCTTTCATATAGAAAAACATCCACATCAAAAGACTGTAGTGATAAATGTTCATCCAGAAACCACTTGGCTTTATTAAAGTGATTTAACGTCTAACTAGATAGATGACAGTTGAATAGATAGATATTCAGGAGGAAATTAAGGATAATAACCACTAGTCCCTTCAAAAATAGTTGTGTTGTCATTTGTAGGAGGGTATGGGACAGATAACATTGTTATGTATAGTTTTGCTATTACTTTCAGGTAAAAGACCTTAAACTACGAGTGTAGTGATACAACATATTGCATTTTTTGAACTCGACATTTCTTAAGATATTATTGTACTCTGCCTGCTAAAATTTTATGAAGAAATGTCAAACGGCTTGGTAACTAGCTCAGAGGCTAGGGTGCTACCCACATACACCAGGGCTGGTGAGTTCGAACCCAGCCCGGGCCTGCTAAACAACAATGATTACTACAACAAAAAAATAGCCAGGCGTTGTGGCAGGTGCCTATAGTCCCAGCTACTCGGGAGGCTGAGGCAAGAGAATCTCTTAAGCCCAAGAGTTAGAGGTTGCTGTAAGCTGTGATGCCATGGCACTCTATTGAGCATGACATAGTGAGACTCTGTCTCAAAAAAAAGAAAAGAAAAGAAGAATGCTGACAGCAGCCCCCAACTATTTTATTTGAAAAAAATAATGCTTCTTATCTATGGACCCCTAGATGCCACGAGAACTTCAAAGCTGCTTGTTCAGGATGCATTCATGAAACAGTCTCTATAACATGAATTTGCTTCCATTGATTGTTTTAATGAAAATAAAATGCTTTCATGGATTCTGTCATCCTGAAGGGTATGGGGAGCTGGGTCAAAAGAGAATGGTGATAAAAGTGGGCAGTAGATCTGTTAGGCAGTTAAGAATGGTTCTCCCAGGAAGGAGGGCAATGGCAGGGAGGGAACCCCAGGTCCCCATCTTGGTGTCTCCCACCTTAATTCTGTCCCAAGTGATTGCTCACACCTGGAGGGGAGGATCACCCTACCAGATCTACCAGTCAGGACTTAGCATGCTGCTGCAAAAGGATGTAGAAGAATCTCTAGCCTACCAACAGCAACAAGAGAGTTCTTGAAGGTGACCTAGAAGAGCCTTAAGGCTAATTACCATCCGTGTGCCCCAAACCCCACCATGGGTTCTTAGAGAGGCTCATGGAAGTCATGCTATAAAACTCTGGTTCCAAGGTGACCTCTGAATGAGGTAGGCCTGGCTCAGGGAGTATAAAAGAGAACCACTGGACATGACTCTCACCTCTTTGCCCCTTGCCTACTTGCCTTGCCAATGGAGCCCTATTGCTGTCTATGTCAACTTACCTTGCTTTTGTAAGCCTATATCTTGCTCTTACTCTGTAAACCTACCTTTCTCTTTCTCAATAAACTTTATTTCATGCTTACCTTACTTTGGGGTGTCTAGTCATTTTTCGACTAAGAGCACTATCTTAGCTCTTTCGACCAAGGCAGCTGTCTGAAACCCTGACATTTTAGGAAACAGACAGCTGCCTTGAAATCCAGCAGATTGAAGAACAGAATCTGAAAGGAGGGACTCCACTCATTACCATTACAGTTTTTCTCCACGAAATAATTTTTTTTTTGAGACAGGGTCTCACTTTGTCACCCTCAGTAGAGTGCCATAGTGTCATAGCTCACAGCAACCTCCAGCTGTTAGGCTTAGGCGATTCTCTTGCCTTAGCCTCCCACATAGCTGGGACTACAGGTGCCTGCCATGATGCTCGGCTATTTTTTGTTACAGTTTGGGTGGGGCCAGGTTCAAACCTGCAACCTTTGGTCAATGGGGCCAGCGCCCTACTCACTGAGCCACAGGCTCTGCCCCAGAAATAAAAATTTTTGATTGCAAATATATTGATTACTTGCTTTGGGCTACATTAAATAAAAGCTAAATAAAATGATGCCAAGTCTTTATTCAGTTAGTGCCTTTTAGCATCACAATACAGGCTATCTTAACTTCCAAAAGCAGAACAGGAAAATTTGAAAAGCAATCCAGTGTTCAAGGAATATTTTACTTACTATTTTAATAAACCTTTGTTTATGCCTAGAGGTGCCATTAAATTTCCAACCAGACATTAATATACAGCTCACTGGGGACTAGTGTATATATGGTGATTATTGCTGGGTGTTTCACTTGGGGCTCACTCACTACTCTGTTTATATATAGCTACTGGACAGAAGATAAAAAAAAATTTGTGCTTCATTTATATCCCAAGATTGCTCTTCTTCCATACATAGAGATGAATAGGTATTTATCATGTGGATCAAATAACCACAATAGCAAGCTTTTAAAAATATTTAGTGCATCTTTAGAAAGGCTTTCTGTGATTATGGCAGAAAATAATTTAAATTTTTTTTTAATTTGAAGAAGTGAATAAAAATAGAATGGTGAATATGGAATAGTATGTATTGCTTTATGCCAGTCTATGGCTCAGCACTCCAAGGATAAGAGACTGGGTATACCTGAGAAAATAACCAAGGAGGCACCAATTTCTACCTGTGCAAATACATGCCAATAATTACATACTTCAGAAAATCAACCCAAACATTGCCATTAAACCAGAGCCCAAATGGGTTTGGTATGTTAACTCTAATTATACTAATTAGATTATAAATAATTCATCATGTATCAGTAAGGTGGGTTAATGGCACTACAGTTTTTTGATGGGTGATCTTGATTTTTTTTTCAGTTTAAAAATAAGAATACTTCCAAGAAGCTGAGATTCATAGCTCTAAATCCTTTTTTTTAAGTTTATAATGCAAATCAGAGCATAGAAATTCTACTCAATGATTTAAAATGCATTTTTATACTGCTTTCAGATGCTAGAAGCAAATATCACAGCAGTATGACGAAAGCAATGCTGACAAGATGGAGCCATTTTTCTCTGCTAAATGGAATGCAGAGAGAATTCTTAACGCTAAGAACGGGTGGAACTGAGGTGAGTGGCTTCCCCCAGTGGCTCTCAGGAGCTATTGATGATAGTTCTAACTGTTCAGCTGCCTGACATAGCTTTGAAAACATGGTTATCAAAGACTTGTGTCACTCACTTTTGAAAAACACGTGACAAGATCAACGAGCCAAGTAAAACTTGAGTAATAACTGGAATTTTTCTAGCATCACTAATAATGTTAGTATGTCTATTGTAATTGTCCCCAGCTGTACATGTGTGAATGAACACTAAAAACAAATATTAGGTAAAATGCAAAGGAGATTATGAACTGCTAATGTCTCTGGAGAATGTGATTCCGGGCATATCAATTAAGAATACAATCCCATAAAAATAAAACTACCAGACCATACCTGTGCATGTGCAAGGATGTTTACTGTAGTTTTTTTTGTAGTGACAAAAAATAAGACACAGAGGGAATGTTCCTCAGTAGGGGTATAGACAAGTCAACTGAGATTCATCCAACATTATGCTTCCACTAAAAATAATGTGTTAGATCTCTGTTAGTTGATTTGGAGTGATTTTTTTACATTAGGTGATCAAGTGAGAAAAACAGGTTTCTAGTATTTTTATAGTTGTGGTGAGGAGGAATAAATTAAGAGACGGAGGGCAGAGGGATAAACAATTTAACAAAATGGTTTTAAAAGTATTCTTAATAAAATACAAGTAAATATGATTTCATTTATTCAAAATTTTACACATAAGTCTGCATATGTAATTCTGAAAAAATGTATTAAAGGATAGTTATCAAAGTGTTTACACAGGTTATCTTGGGTGATTTTTAGTTTCCTATGTATTGTTTTTAGTTGACTACTTTATAATGGCATACTTTGCTTGTATAATGGGATAAAAGAGAGGTTTAAAGAATTATTAGTAAAACATCAGGTATAATGTAATAAAAAAACATTTACCAAGAGGCAACCAGGCCAGGAGCCAAAGCGCTGCAGCCTTGGGATCTCCAAGACCTCCACTGGAAATCTCCAAGTCAAGTTTCAAAGAAATACAGATTAGGACAGTGACTTCACACCCAGATCCTGTTAAAGACCCAGCCGGGCTCAGCTCCTATGAGAAGAAGCATTGAACCGAGCAAACACATCATCTGGAAGTCTGCAGACAACTACATCCTAATATTGAGGACCATATTGTGTATTGAAGATTTCTAAGAACTCCCAAGAAGCAGATAAAGCATCATTTCATCTCAGTTGCCTGCCAAAAAGTAACCTCCGAGGACCATGGCCAAAAGTCTGTATGCAGAGGCGACCTGCCCAGTTTGCCTGGATTTGTTCAATAATCCCATCTCCTTTCCTTGTGTGCATGTCTTCTGTTTGGATTGTACCCAAAATTGGGCATTGGAAAGGGAGGATTCGAAACAGACCTGCCCCATGTGCCGAGAAGCAACAGAGAAAGCTCTCATGGAAGAATGTCAGGTGAGTATGGTGACCCAGTACATCAAGCAGGACCGGCCCCTCCTGGAGCACATGATGCATGTGAGCCGTGAGCTCCAGCCTTTTAGGGAAGATAGGAGCTTGGATGCGGCCACTGCCAGCTCCCTTCTTGTTGTCTCCGAGGACCTAAGGAGTGTCGAGCGTGCAAAGAGCCATCAGGACATGAAGGAAGATCCTAGGAGATTCACCCACCTGGCCTGTGTCCGGGGTACACCCAGCTTCTCCACTGACCGACATTACTGGGAGGTGGACGTGGGAGAGGTGAAGGAGTGGTCTCTGGGTGACTGGAAGGAGTCAGCTGACAGAAGGCAGAGCGATTTATTCTCTGAGCATGGCTTCTGGATCATCAGCATGAGGACCGGAGCAATCTGTGCCAACTTCATCCCAGAAAGTAGGATTTCTGCAAGCCCTGGACTAGAGTGTGTGTGAATTTTTCTGGATGTTGAGATGGAAGAAATACGACTTTTTGATGTTAGAAATGATGCCCTCATTTATATATACAGTCATGTCTCCTCACTGGAGCCTTTTCGGACATTTTTCCTTATTGAGCTTCCAGGAGAAGGTGATGGTGGTGTCCTGAAAATCTGCCCATGAGAAACTGGGCTCTTGCTAGAAGCTTTATAAAGAAGTCAAAGAGATCTATATGGTCTGAAAAAGGTCAGGATGATCAAGGACCAGACAGTATGCTGTAATGGAAAGAATTGTCAAATATTGTTAAGTGCATTTTGTAGACTCTGTGGTGACATATGATATAGATTTGTTTGTGGTAAATATTTTAGGTTTGTAGGCAAATAACTATGAGATATTTGGGGATATCATGAAGCACAAGAAGCCTCAGTTTTCTAGTCTGTAAATTGGGATAATTGTATCTCTCAGTCAAATAGCTGTCAGGATTAGAGACATCTCTGTAGTAACATTTCTAGCAAATTATCAATAGAGAGTAAGAGGTTATAAGTTAACTAGATTCTGTGGCTAGAAACTGTCTTTTTTATGTTATGGCTTTTTTTATGGAATGTCTGATGATAGTTGTCTGTGGGCAAAGAATCAGAAACAATGTGAGATGCTTTTATAAGGCATAAAATTTCAGAGAGAGGGAAATAGGTCCTGGGGAAAACTAAGTTTCTCATTTTTATTTTCTCTGAAACACAGTTTCTTGAGAGACAAAGAACTTTGACCAAGGCATATTGTGAGTGGTGATTCATATTAACCTTTGCCCATTTCAACAATTGACCTGTTGTGTCAGTCAGTATACCAGGGTATGTATGATAGGCATGAAGATACCAATAGGCTTACTGAGATAATGTCAAGTTTATAAAATAGTAAAAGATTGAGAAACTTCTGGAATCAATTATATAAAAGATGAAATGACGGTTCCAAACACTGGATCCCTGAACGTCTGCCCAGCAGATGCAGGTTCATTTGCAAACCCCCTCTGCGTTTTCTGAGATGAAAGGCCATGTCCCAGCCATCCCAAACTTCAGATCACTGTTGCTAAATTTTGATTTGTAAGAATTGTTTACCAACCATGTTAACTCATTAATGGGTATTCATCATAAATTTGTTTTTAAAATTGTTTTTGAATTTGCATTAGTAGAATTTACATTTTTCTGCAATTAAATTTATAAAATGTCAAAAAAATAAAAAACAAACATTTAGTATCCCTTGGGTGGAAGACTTACAGAAGTTCTCCTTTTTTTTCTTTTTTTTTTTTTGAGATAGAGTGTCAAGCTGTCACCCTGGATAGAGTGCTGTGGCATCACAGCTCACAGCAACCTCCAATTCCTGGGCTCAAGCGAGTCTCTCTGCCTCTGCCTCCCAATTAGCTGGACTGTAGGCGCCTGCCACAACGCCTGGCCACTTTTTGGTTGCAGCCGTCATTGTTGTTTGGCGGGCTGGGCTGGATTTGAACCCACCAGCTCAGGCTGGCGCCTGGCGCCTTAGCCCGTTGAGCCACAGGCGCCGAGCCGAGACTTTGTTTCAAGGAAAAAAAAAGAGATAGTTTCTCAACTTTATAAAATTTCTTAGTTCATTAATGTATCTAAGAGTTGTGCTTTACAATTGTAACATCCAATGCATACAAAATTGTTTATATTTCATTATTTATAAAAGCTACATTTTTGTGCTATATACTGATAATTATATAATTTAGTAGGTATTTTACAATCCTACTAATACATTGAATTCTTGTATTTGTTACAAAGTAAAAGCTTTAATTTTGTGTTAATATCTGGAAAAAACATGACTAGAGTCATACTCCCTATAGTTTTATATTTCCCTATTGTGGAAATGTGAATATTTCAAACTATTCCAATTTACTTGTATTTTTATACCATGTTCTCCTATAATGCACCACAGGCTGGGAATTGACTGCTAACTGGTCAAATAAATCAATGAGCTATTAACTGGCCGAGTTTATATCTATGTACTGTGTAAGGACTCTACAGACGTGCATACCTGGTTTAGGTGAATGATAGTGAACTTGGATAGATACTCATGGTACTGTGATTACAGCAATGACACCAGTTTGTTCACACCTTTCTGTACCCATTCCCTTAGTGACTGTCCTCCCAGTCAGACTTTGTGCTCAGCCTTATGATTTGCTTTGGCCAACAGGATAGTAGAAAGAAAATACAAACATGACTTAAGGCACTTACTTATTAGTATTTATTCGTACCTCTTGTGCTTCACAAGTAGCCGCTGTGTAAATTCGCTCTATCTAGCCTCTGGATGATGAGAGACATACGACTGTCAGTCATTCCCATTACACAAGGAAAAAGGGAGGCAAACTCTGCACCAGAGTGAGGCCATCTTAGATCATGCAGCTTTCAGCATTATCAAGTCCAGCTAAGCTTTGGAGAGTCTCACAAGCAGAACGGCCCATCCGATCTGTAGAACTTGACAGTAATAACAAATGGTTGTTCTTTTAAGCAACTACATTATGAATTGGTTTGTTACACATCTATAAATGATTGATAACATGTATAGAAAGTAGGTAGCAGAGCAAAAATATCTTTCCAAATAACATTAACATTTTCATATCATATACCTGCTATTATATCAAAATCCTTTGTAACTAATTTTCAGAGTAGGAGACAATCTTAGACATGATCTTCTTCCTATCTTGGGCTTTACAGAGATTCCAACACTTAACAAATCATTTAATAAATACTAGTCACCAAGTGCCTAGCCCAGTACTAGATGCTTACAGTATAATGATTAATCAGCTAGACTCCTATCTTTGAGGTTCACTGGGTAATTATAATATACTCTGTGATACTTGTTATGGAAAATTCCTTGTTCTTCTAAGTCAAGTTGAGCTCCAAAGTTAACTCCATGTGTGTATTTCATCATATCTACCCTTCGCCCAGAAATTCTAGAGGAGTGATATTCTTCACATCTATATTTCTCTTCTTTTGGAGACTATGGTAACATTGCACTTCTCCCAAAGTGCACACAAATTATTTCAAAATTTGTAGACTATAAAAGTGGCTGCAAATTATTTCTTTCCCTCTGTCTAAACTTCTTTGCAATGTGATTAACAGATCCTTCTATTAAGAGGTAGAATCTAATTCTACCACATTGACTCTAGGATTGGCCATGTGACTTGCTTTAGCCTTGGGGACGATAGAAAATGTGACTGAAGCCAAGACTCAAAAAGTGCTTATGCATCAGGGCTTGTTTTTTGGCTGCTCTTTGGAACCCATTGTGTCAGTGACCGTGTGAACAAGCTAGGGCTAGGTTCTTGATGATGATGGATATCTGGCCTGATTGCTTTTTTTGTCTCAACTGACCATCAGTGAACAAACCCTCAGAAACAGCTTCCTTGCTGACACGCAACTGACCACAAACACCTGAGCGAGCCCAGCAGAAATGTCCAGCTGAGCCTAGCACAAATTGCCACTCCACAGAATCATGAGATCAAATAGTTGATGTTTTAAAACTATTAAATTTGGGGGTAGTTTGTTATGTCTGAAAAGCTATCTAATTATATCACTCCTTTGAAGTTAGCCTTGGCCATATAACTTGCTCCATCCATTGAAATATGTCACTTCTGGCAGAAGAAGCCTTTAAGAACTGGACTTGATTCAGCATCATCATTTTCTTGTCATGGTGACTGGGGAACTTCCAGATGGCAGAGCTCTCCAAATCTTGGTCCATAAATGGACACGGGGAAGTTATTTCCATCCTTTCCCACACTGATCTTTGGAGGACAGATAGTAATAAATCTTTGTATTAACCACTGAGATTGTGGGTTTACTGGATTTGGGGTTTCTTACTTGAGATTTTGAGTTTGTTTTTGAAGCATAACCTAGCCCATTCTGACTAATACAGAAATTGGCATGTAGAAGGAGTTACGATTATAACAGAAAATCTAAAATATATGGCTTTAATTTAGAGACTCAGTGGGCAGTGGCAAGGAAACTCTTATTACAGGCTGGAAAGTTACTGATACTGTGGTAAGATATTTGCTAAAACTGTTAATGTGTGTCTCTCATTCTTTTGCTTTCTAATAGCAATGTTACCATGTGCTGTGGCTTGAATTTGTCCTCCGAAAACCATGAGTTGGAACTTAATCCTCAATGAAACAGTGTTGGGAGATGGGACTTAATGAGAGATGATTAGGAAATAAGGGTGAAGTAAACAGATTAATGCTATTATCATGGGAGTTTATTCATTATGGTGGGAGAGGGTTTCTTATAGCAAGAGCAAGAGTTGGGTCCATTATAAAAGGGCAAGTTTGGCCCCTTTTTACTCTCTTGCCCTCTCTTTGAACCTCCAGAATGGCAGGAAGGCCCTTGCTACATGCCAGCACCTTGATCTTAGACTTTCCAGGCTCTAGTATTATGTGAAATGAGTGTCTGTTCTTTAAAAATTACCCAGTCTGTGGTATTCAATTACAGCAACACAGAATGGACTAAGACACCATGGGTTATTTTGTCCCTATTTCATTGCTATGTGTTGAGTGTGTGTACATGTGTGTGAAGGGTGGGGAGTAGATTACATCCCTTTTTAGGTCTTCACAACAAGGGAAACTTTATCTAGTTTTAATATAGAGACTCCCAGAGATGCTGAACTCTGAGATTAATGCCATTCCTAAGTAGAACTTTTGGATTCTTTCACTTTGTGATGATTGAATGTATTTTGTAGCACAAGGAAAGTGAATTTTAAATTGGTGACTAGAAGGAAGAAACACAGTAACCCTTGGTGCTGTTCACCAATAAATTCTGGTTATTTTCCTTCTGGGAAGGAAGGAAGACACAACATCAACACCTCGAACATAGATGTACCATAGTTGGCTTTGATCCATAAAGTGTGAGAATTGACTTGTATCACTTTTAGGAAGAATGAGTTTGCCATTGTTCATCTTCCTTTGCCTACCACACAGGGGGAGAGTCTCCAGAAAGTCTAGCCTCTCTCCCCCCACCAGGAGATGAACATGTAGATAAGAAGGAAATAAAATTCGTTTTAAGTTGCTAAGAGTTTCAGATCCTTTGATACCTCACTATACTTTGCCCCTTCCTAACTAATGTAGAGTACTACCTGATAAAATTGTTTGTGAAAGCTACAAAAGCCAAGTATGTTGGCAGTTATGAGTGGAACTGATAACTGGAACCATCCACTGACAATTCCAAAAGCACTTTCACTAGTGATTTCCAATTGTGACCATTCTAGAAAAGGTGATTATAATCAGCTTTCAAACTTCATTGTTTTTAATTTATGACTACTGAGGACACGATGAGCAACGAAAGACTTCTTAATGGTGGGGGAAAGAAGATGGGTAAGGAAAAGCTACAGAACAGGGAAGGTGGTACTGATTTAAAAATGTATGTGTTTCCTGTAAGAATGAAACATATTTCCCACACACTTGTGCATAAATTTCTAGTTACACAGTACTTCTCAGCAAGCTCTGGGTGGTTTAGCTTTGATTTGTTCCACTGTACCATATAGAAACAAATGCACAATCACTCTGGTGCGAAAGTTAAAACTGTAATTGGACTTATATTTAATCAAAAGGGTCGTCACTCTCTTAAGTTTTCTTTTGTAGCACTGAATATAATTCATTCTATAAAACATTTGTAAAGTACTTAATACCGTGTCACGCATCTTCGAGGGTCTGGAGAGAGAAAGATGTCACGGCAAAAAAGTCTTAGTGGGTCGCTGCCTTCCAGGAGTTCACCTTTTGGGGAGCATAAAAAGTTTCCCTTCTGCACTTTTCAGCCATCTAAATTCAGCCACTACATCCTCCGTAAATAATATTCGGTGAAAAGAACCGCCTCTTTTTCCTAATCTTTGTAAATATTCTTGCTTTCCGAGATCTCTTCTTCTTGGAAAGGACGTTTGGCAGTTATTTTAGGTGCATCCCAAAGACCGGCTTGTCCTTTCCTTGCAGAGTGGCACGATGACTGTGACCCCGAAAAGTTTCCAGCACATAAAACACAAAGCGTAGCCTGAAGCCTCAGGAGGGCTGACAACTCTTGTGGCGTCCACCACCCTTTCTCCGCGGAGCCTAAGGAAGCTAAAGCAGCTGAGACAGACCGGGCAGTGCGGGCAGCGCAGCGTCCTGGGCTCGGGGAGAGGGATGCTAAGCCCACAGCAGCGCAGCGCAGATAAACTGAAGGCCAGTGGGCTAGTCCCAGCGCGCGAGGCGGCTCGGCGAGTGCCCTCTCTCTTGAACTACAGTGACCGGCATGCACAGCGCCAGGGCGTGAGCTTGGCTTCAGGCCTCTGGCGCAATGCAGCCTGGGAAGTGAAGTCTCCGCACCGTCGGAGTCCCATTGAGAAGTCATTAAGGGAGGCGTTGCTAGTTGGCTCCAAGAGCACGCCGGTTTCTGGCGGGGCTCTGGGTCTCTTGCTCGCGCTCAGGGTTTTCGCGGGCGGCAGGAGCTGTGTGGCTGGCTGGCCTGAGTAAACTCGGGTGGGAGGGGAAAAAGGGGAGTGGCTGGGGAGGCGGGGTCAGCGGAAGCTGCAGGTTGCTTCCTTCTCCTCCGACCCCCTCCCCGCCTCTCCCTGAGGGAGCGGTGGGAGGCGGAGGGAAGGTAGTGACACGTGTCAATCAACCCCCTCCGGAGGGGGGGGCGCGCGCTCCGGGGCTCGCGCCGAGGGCTCGCGCCCCTGCCTCGTGCCTGCGCCGCTCGTATGTAAATGAGGGCGCGTGACGCGGGACGCAGATGGACAAGGGAAGAGAGAGAATGGCCGCCGCCGCCGCCGCTGCTGCCGCCGCTGCCGCCGCCGCCGCTCAGTGCCGGAGCCCGCGGTGCGCGGCGGAGAGGAGAGGATTCCGGCGGGAACTCGACTCTTGGCGCCACCGCCTCATGCACTGTGTAGGTAAGAGAGACGCGGGCCGGGGCCCTGGGCTCCGCGCGGCGACAGCTGCCGCAGCCCGAGGAGTTTGTGGCTGAGGGGTTGAGTTGATTCTCTCGTTCGGGTCAGTTCAATGGGGGAGCGAGATGGGAGCGGCGGCGGCTCCGGCGCTCGCCTTTTGTCTCGGGGGCTCCTCGCCCGGCGCAGTCCGCGCTGCTCCGTCTTCCCAGCTCCCGGGCTCCCAGGAGCTGTTAGTTCGGAGCCGCTCGCCGAGCCCCCGGGGAAGCCGATGGCCCGCGCTCTGCCCGAAACTCGGCTCGCCGGTCGCCGCCCGCTGTGCGCCCTGACAGCAGGGAGGGAGCGCCCGGCGGGCCGGCGGGCAGGAAGGCGGGCTGGTCCGCGCCCCCGCCGAGCGCACACACACCCCCTGCCCGCTGCCGGGGGCCGGGCCAGACCCGGCGACCGAGACCCCGGCGACCCGGACCCAGAGACGCGCCCGCGGTGCTCGCAAGGCTGGGGCCGCGGGTGGGCCGGCGGGGGGCGAGGGGCGAGGGGCGGCGGGGACGTCGGCCGAGGGGCGGGGGCGCCCAGCTCTGCCCTCTCGCGCTTCGCGGCGGCGGCGCGGGTTGTACCCCTTTAGGAAGGAGCCGCTCGAGCGCTGACGGTTGGGATTTGAAGTTCTTCCTCCCTCTTTGGAAGTCTGGACGGATGGGGGGGTGTTGCCATAGCAACGGCACCCTCCCGCCCCCCCCCACCCTGCCGGGGGCGCCCCGACGACGACTCTGGTCCTCTTTGGCTGTCATGTGATGGACTCTCCTTGCACACACACGCGTCGTCCTCCCTACCTCCCACCCGGTTCAGCAGCAGCCCCGTCGTCTTTTTTGGTGGGGTCTGAATCATTTTGTTTCAAATTTCTGGACTTGGGTCCCTCATCCTGTGGGTTGTTCAGGGTGTTGGGAGGTGGCGGGACTTCCCACCTTGCTGGAGTAGCTTCTTTTTTGTCTGTTTTTCTTTTTTCCTGAGTGAGACGTGTTTTTCTTTTTTCCTGAGTGAGACGAGTGAGACGTTATCCAGCAGGTTGGTTTAGTGGACGTAGAGGGGCCAACTGGGGTTACGGGATGGGACGTGTTGTGGGTATTTGTTTTGGAAGGAGGTTCTGGGTGGGAGTGTAACGGAAGGTTGTATTGTGTAAGGAGTGGACAGTGACAGCAGCTTGCTCTGCTGGCGCGTGAATCTTGGCATTTGGAGTTGGGGAGTAACCTTAGTGTCTTCTTAAGGAAACAACTCTCTACCTTATTTCTGTGTGTTCCTGCGCCACCTGGCACCCCTTTCTCTCCTCCCACCCTCAGACTTATTTGATTAACAACACCTTAAGCGCCTTTTCCTTTTCTCACTAGTGGAAAGGACTCATAGTAGGTTTAACTAGTACAGCTTCAGTTCGGAAATGTGCACTGCAGAATGCGATTACTAGGGACATGTATCAGAAAGAAGGTTGTTTTGATTAATGCTGAAGCAGTTTACTGTTTTTGTTTTGCCCTTATCAAATGTATTTTGGTCTTCTCTAAGGAAAATATATGGGAAATAGCTTTAGTCAAAAATTCATAAGTGGAGTTTAGCTAATAGAGTGTAAAAATGCCCTCATGGTATCTTTACGTATTTTTTTAAAAAGCTAAATGTTATTACTGTGCGTCTTATGTGCAAAATGAGACTGTTTTTATATTTATGTAAAGATCTTAACTGAAAACCAAATTAGAAATTGTTGAGTTTTTTTCAGGCAGTATCAGGTAGGTTGACATCTTTGCAACACTAGCTCAAGATATCACTTGTTTTGTCAAAGCACACAGTGCTTTAAGGATTTCTTTCAATATTTATGTTTTAGAATATTCGGGTTTTTTTCCTCATTTCTTTACTGTGTAGATAAGTATGGCTTTGTATCTCAGAAATACATGTGCTTTTGAAAAACTGTCAAGTTTTAATTAAATGAAACACAAAATCAAATTTGATGGAAAAGTAAACTAGAATATCTTCTTGCCTTACGTAGTTGGATGCTCAGATAAGATTGGAAGACATTGAAAACTGAGTTAATACCATATGTCTAATAGGATCTTTATGTTATACTTTTAATGTAATAGATCAGTACCAGATACCATACTCTATTTGGAAAACCTTTTCTCTGTGTTCCTATTGGAGTTTGGAATTGTTTCCCACAGTCCCAGACCTAGTTAGGAGAAACCTACTAAGAGCCTTCTCATACTTTGTTTTTGTCATTGTTATTTTTAAATAAACAATAAAATCCTTTTTACCAAAGGATATATATACACTTGTTGATTGGGCTTTTTCAATATCATAGGAGTGAAGTACTTATTTATAGCATGAATTGAGATGAAATGTAGTTTTTATAATTATTTTAAGTTACCTTTTGCTGTTAATATGTTTATGTTCATTGCTTTGTAAGCATATTTATAAAAATCCATATTCTTTTCCCTTTGCATGTGCATATCTGTGTAAACATAACATGTACGTAGATATATTTATTATGTGTGTATTGAATATTCAGGGCTTTTATTACTTGAAATAATTTTATAAAATAATATCCTTTTTGCCTTTGGGGAAAAAATGACTCAAAAGTCTTACTTTTAAAAGAGATATGGAAATTGTAGACAGCATCTCAGGGTTGTACAGAAAATTAATATCGAGCCCCTAGAGGAGGTTTGAATCTCAGTTTTAACCTAACTCTAGTAATTGATTCATTTCATAACTCATATAACATTCTAATATTAAGGGGAGGAAAGTTATTTTAATTGTCATGACTACTTGTAGTTAACTGAAAAGCTAAAATATTTAAGTATTGATATGGAAAGAGATGTTTACTATTGTCTAATAGTAGCACTCATCTCTTTACCTTAGATTTTTGACCACTCTTTGAATCATTTCTGAGTTTTCCTTTTAAAGAAGTGTTGTTCTATAAGCTTTTTGTCCTAATTAATAGCTGTATTTTCAATGTGGTGCTTATTATAATTTGACTGTTTCTTATAATCATCCTACACTTTGCTATAGTTTCCAGTATGCTCATGTAACAAATGTTTGAGCATTTACTGGAGATAGTAAATGGTATTCTAGCTCTCAATATGATCTTGAGCCATAACAGATAACAGTCCTGAATCTTATGAAATATATAATTAGTGTTTGATCAGTCATTACATTAAAAACCATAAGGCCTTGGATGCATTAGTATAGTTTAAAACATTATTAGGACTTGTAAGCAAATAGATTGTTAGAATATTTGATGGAGAGATAAGACAATTAAAAAAAACTTATTATTGCTAAAAAAAAATTTTTTTTTTTTGAGACAGAGTCTCCCTTTCTTGCCCCTGGGAGAGTGCCGTGATGTCGTAGCTAACAGCAACCTCAAACTCTTGGGCTTAAGTGATTCTCTTGCCTCACGCTCCCAAGTAGCTGGGACTACAGGCGCCCACCACAACGCCCGGCTATTTTTTTGTTGCAGTTATCATTGATGTTTAGCTGACCCAGGCTGGGTTGGAACCCACTAGCTTGGGTGTATGTGGCTGGCGCCCTACCCACTGAGCTACAGGTGCCGCCTTATATTGCTAATATTTTAATCTTACAAGTTGGAAGACTAGTACAAGGAACTCAGATATCCTTATCCTTACCCACATGCACCAGTTGTTTTACACTTTGCTGTATTTATCGTTTTTGCTCTATATCCTCATGTATTTTTTTGAGCAATATGAGAGTAATTTGGAGACATCATACTGCTTTACTCCTAAATTCTTCAGTATATTTCCTAAAAGCAAGAATATTGTTTTACCTAATCATAGTATAGTTATTAAAACCAAGAGATTTAATGTTAGTATAAAACTACTACCTAATTTATAATCTATACTTAAGTTCTGTCTGTTTTCTCTAAAAGCCTTCCCTCCTTTACCCCCCACAGTCTGGGATCTACTCCAGGGTCATGGATTGCATTTGGTCATCATGTCTCTTCAGTATTGTTTAATTGGGAACACTTTTCAGCCTTTCTTTGTATTTCTTGACCTTGACATTTTTTAAAGTACAGGGCAACTATTTTGTGGAATGTCCCTCATTTTGAATTTGTTTTCTCATGATTAGATTGACTATGCATCTCATGATTAGATTGGCTGTGCATTTTTTGGGGGGGGGGCAGGAATACTAATGAAGAGATGTTCTATCCTTCTCAGTACATGATATCTTGAGATTCATGATGCTGGTTTGTCCCAATGTTGGTAATGTTAACTTTGAAAATTTGGGTTAAGGTTGTAGTCGTCATATTTCTTCCTGAAAGTTATTATTTATCCCTTTGTGATTATTATGCAATTTGAGGAACAGTATATTTACATAGTCTCATCATCCATAAGTTTTAGCATCCATCGATGATTTTCTAACTTCATTTCTTTCATAATTATTAGTTGACATTCTGTCATAAAACAGTCTCATCTCTTTTTATTTATTTAGCCAGTTCTTTTTATTAGTATGAACTCATGGATTCCTGTTTTATTCAGTGGTTAAATCCATTACTGTCATTATTTTGGTTCTCAAATTGTCCCAGGTTTGGCCAATGGGAGCCTCATCAAACTGTTTGCAGCGTTTTTCTACCATAACAAGCTATTCCAGGTTCATCTCTTACTTTACCTGTTCCAGCTCTGGCGTCAGCTGTTTCTCCAAGGTAGGCTTTATTCTTTTGAGTGGAAAATAGGTATAGATAAAACAATCTGAGTGCTAGGTTTTAGGACTGATTTTAAATTCTATTTTCCAGATACAGAATCTGATAGTATAATTATTTTGTCTGAGGTCACAGCAGCAAAACAAAATGGCAAAGATTAGGTTAGACTCATTCTGTAAATATCAGTGTCTTTCCTACATAACAATGTTGTCCAGTAGAAATAAAGGGGAAGCTAAATAATATAATTTTAAATTTTCTGGTGGCCACATTAAAAAAATATTTAACCTGCTATATTCAAAATATTTTAACATTAATCCATATAGAAATCATTAATGAGGTAGTTTACTTTTTTTTAAATATTGAGTCTTCAAAATCAGGTATTTTATACGTATAGCACATCTCTATTTCTATTAGCCACAGTTTAGGTGCTTAATAGCCACATGTGGCAAATGGCTGCTACGCTGGACAGTTTAGTTCTATACTTGTAATGGCTTTAGCCAACTCTTGATTACTATGATGTCACTTACAGTCTATTGACGAAAATCAAACAGATGGCTGAATTCATCTTTTCTCCAAATCTTTTAATTCAATAGTATGGAATAGTGAGTAAGTTATACTTTTGAGTTATACTAGTGTTTGAATCCTAGTGTTACCACTTAACCAATGTGGACAAGTCATTTACCTTTTTATACTTAAGTTTCTTTATCTGAAATTGGAGATAATTGGGTTGTCTTAAAAATAAATTGTATTAATGTATGTTGATATTTGTTTCCATATAGAAAGGTATTCATAAATGTTAGCTGCTGTTATTATTGATTTATACAGGTTATTATAGCTTTGAGCTTGTGTTTGCTAATAGATTCTTTCTGGTGGTAGTGCCATAGAACTATAAAAAGATATGGGATATGTTAGAGGAAAAGATAGTAAGGGCTCAGATGAACTCCATTCTAGAGCCATTCAAATATAGTAGAGTTTTAGAATCTTAGTATATCACTTAGACTAATCTGGTTTTTTGTATATGAGAAGACCAAGAGGCATTTGACACCTTCCTATATTTTAAGTAATCTTTTGGCTATGTGGTAACAGAATACAAGAACTTAGTTTTAGTTCATTAAAAAACTCAGTATCATACTAGATCTTGAAACTACTCTTTGTTGGTATGTACTCTCTATTTTAGTCTTCCTATTAACCAACTTGGTATTTTGTTTTGGCTGCTTCTTGCCTTCTGCTCTTTTATCTTACCATTAATTTCTCCCTCATCTTGTCACTGTTGCCATGTAAATCCCAGAAATCTGGATTGCTGGGACTGGTATGTGTGGGTCAGCTACCCCAAATCTTTGACCATACAATTATTTTCAAGTGCTAGCAAATATGTTTTCTGTTTTAAATGATATAAATTGTGGCACCATCTGATAACGTGCATTGGACAAATGGAATCAGTGATGCTGATAAGTAGTTAGAAGGTCAAGACTTAGCCACTTTTATCTGTAAAATAGGCATATAGATGAATTTTGCATCATATATTTTGCATACACTGAATTTCAAAGTTTGAAATTTCAGCATACCCTTGATCTTTCTGTTTGGAGACAGAGTCTCATTATGTTGCCCTCAGTTGAGTGCTGTAGTGTCACAGCCCACAGCAACCTCAATCTCTTGGACTTAAGCGATTCTCTTGGCTCAGCCTGACAAGTAGCTGGGACAATAGGTATCCGCCACAACGCCTGGCTACTTTTTTTGTTGTAGTTGTCATTGTTGTTCAGCAGGCCCAGGCTGAGTTTGAACTCGCCAGCCCTGGTGTATGTGGCTGGCGGCCTAATCACTGAGCTATGGCCACCGAGCCAACCCTTGATCATTTTATACTAGGAAAGTTAACATTTTGTCATCTTTGGGATCAAGCAGTGTGTGAATTTTATATTTTTTAAATGTTAGATATGGGCCACAGAGCAGACTTAACATGTCATAGCTCATCTCTGTGTAGTGCCATGTGTTTGTTTCCATACTTCCTTCATGTGTGCACTTCTTCCTAATCAGCTGTGCCCATGAGAAGTTACTGTTACATATTCTGTGTGTTCCTCTAACTTGTCTGACTTTCATCCCTAGTCTTCAGTTCTTCTACTGTAGTGTAGCTTTAAGGGGAGTACCAAGGATATGAAGATTTTTTTTCTTCATTAGTCTAATCTTTGAATTATAATATACTACTTTTTATATGAGTGGAATTCCTTTTCTTTTTGGAAGATACGCCTTCTTTTTGGTGACTAACATTCATGGCTGATAACAAAGCACTCAGATCATAGGTCCAAAATTTTGGGGACCCACTTAACTTTATTAGAGTCCATACTTAAAGTTCTAAATCTGTAATCCAAGGGTTTTTTCAAAATAGAATCTAGGTAACAGAATGTGAATGGGCTGAAACCAACCTATTGCTTCCCTAGAAAACTAATTAATGAAATAATGTCATCTTTGTATTTGAAGAACAAAACTTTGTTCTGAAGTAAAGCTAAATAAAAATTTTGTTTTGAGAGCTTTTCTGCTAGTGAAATCCATTCCACTAGGGACAAGAATGAGGGTGGTGCCAATATTATTCTTCCTTCCTTTGGGAGGATTAAGGGGTAGAGAAAAGAGCAGAAGCTTCTTCCAAAGTGTTTCTCCCAAGAATGAGAAAAGTGTTTGTGGGAGTTCTATTTTATGAGAGAGGTGGGAACGGTGGGGTTGGGTCTAAAAGCTTACTGTTCACACAAGGAATAGGGTTTAGGCCTTGCTTTTAAAAAGCTCAAAATAATTAGGTATGTTAAGTATTAGATTTGGTATAATATAATGGAAAGATAGAGGAGGAAGCAATTAATTTTTACTTGAAGGATGCAAAATGAAAAGGATTGAGTGAAAGCAAGGATTGGCAAACTTTTGTGTAAAGGGCCAGATAGTAAATATTTGTGAGCCACCTGGTCTTTATTGCAGCTACTCACCCCTGTGTTGTAGTGCAAAATAAACGAGCATAGCTGTGTCCCAATAAAAATTTATTTATGAAAATAGGTGAATGTGGCCTTTAGGTCATAATTTGCTGATCCCTGAGTTAAAGGATGTAGCAGGAAAGTAAGGTAGAGGGATATTATAAACAAAGATAAATAAGTCTAAATAATGAGACATTTTGAAAATATTCAACATTATAGGGTTGTTGGAGTTTAGGGTAGGAGTAAAAAATAACTGGAAGTATAAATTATGGCCTCTATAAGGAGGAATTATGAGACTTTAAAGCTGTTTTTTTTTAATGGGTAATAACTATTATCAGATAAGTCAGCTTATTTTCATTTGGAACATCTGTTGTTGGTTCAGGTTTGAGGCTTTTTTGTTTGCAGTAGTTTTAAGAAGCTCAAATTAAAGCAGCCCTTTTAAGTCAAAACTGGGAAAATGAGCAGTCTTTGCTTCAATATATTGAGATACTGGGTTGCTGAAGTACTGTCAAATAGCATCCTTCTTTTCTGCCTGGGCTCTGAACAGCTTGAGAAATAAAAAAAAAGATGCAAGCCAAAATATTCTTTTTATTATTGACAGAGGCCAGATTTGACGAATAGCTCTCTGGGAGAGTCAGGTAGTCTGACATAGTCCAATTTACCCATCCAGTCCTAGGCATGTTAGGGAAGCCCAGCAGAATGTGAGTCTCTACAGGTCACTCTCAAGAGCAAGAGGAACAAGATTGAGCTTTGTCTGTTCATTTCTTCATTCTGAAATCACCTTTCAGATAAGTTACTTTACTTAACTAGGAATGAAAAGAGGTTCGGGTTGGGCTTTTGAAGCATCGTTTCTCATAGAAACCAGGAGCAAGGAAAAAGTTTTATGCCTCTAATAATCAGGCTTAATTTTTGCAGGGTTACATCTGCAAATAGTATACTGGAAACAATACAAATGTTGTTATACTGAAAATAAGTCAAACTTACATGTTCTGGATAGTTTAAAAAGTATTTAATTTTAGTGTTTGAAACAGCTATATTTTTTAAGCTCTCAAAATACAATTAGTAGGGTTTTTTTTTCTTTTTAAAACTACTTAGATTTTTTATAGGCCTATGTAAGATACTTATGTAAAATGCATGTTTGGTTAGAAAAGAAAGATAAGGCTTCCTTATGAATCATAATTTTTAATTGACTTTTTAAATTTAGAAGGAATTGGTTTAAAAGATTATTTTTTTTTTTTCCAGTTTTTGGCTGGGGCTGGGTTTGAACCCACCACCTACAGTATATGGGGCCGGCGCCCTACTCCTTTGAGCCACAGGTGCCACCCAGAATACTGTTTCTTTAAGTGGAAAAAAGCATGTGCTTTGACAAATATCTTGTTTTAATTAGTTTTAATTATGGGTGCTTATACTGATATCTCCTTTTTCAAAATATCATCATTTGCTCTTCAGTGTTATTTTCCTGAACAGTTCAGTACTAAAATCATTAAGTGGAACCAAAGAAGGGTAATTGTTCATACTGAGCAGGGTGTTTGGGAGGCCATGTCTTGGAGGAGTGCAATGTCAGAGCCTGACAGGGTAAAAAAGGTGCCCCACTTGGGTTGGTGGATTTTTGAGAGGTTAGAAGCACTTCTGTATGTATGGAAGGGCAGGCTAACACAGGGTGTTGGAGCCCAAGCAGGTATGCTGTCTGTGAAGGACAGTGGCCTGGTATGGGAGGAGGGTCAGATGGTTAAGCAAGGGGTATCCAGAAAGGAACAGAATCAGAGGATGAGGAGGGCATCTATTTGGGATGGGAAATGAACCTGCATGAGTCTCAGAGCCCCAGCAGATAGCAGGGGAGTAGTGTAGGATTGCAGCCTGATGTGGTCCATTGAGGCCCAGATGTGGTAAGAAGAGAGTCCGCGCATGGAGGTTATCTAGTGCAAGGAGGTATCAGAGACTGGGGATGGGAGATGAAGGCATCTCAGTGAAGGGTTGGCGCAATAAGTGACATCAGAGTCTGAGCAGGGTGGACAGGATATTCTTGTAGGAGGGGTGCCAGGCATGAGGGATGGGAATCTGAACAGAATGAGAGATTATACACCTGCGGTAAGGGTGTCGTGGCCAAAAGGGGTGAGGAGAGTTATCTATGTGGGGAAGAGGAGACAGCCACAATGGTGACATATGAGGGACTGATCAAATAAATGTAGCGGGAGCCAGGCTTCTCATTGTGAAGGGAATTATAAAAATGGAAGTAGGGAAAACTAAGATACTATCTGTAGTGTCAGATTGGAAATGAGGTATTGGAGTGAACTTAGGGTTTTCATTATATATGTAGGTATAGAAATACAGAAGTAAATGTGTGCATATGTATACACACATCCCCTGTACTGGTTATTAAGAAGGGGCTTAGGAGCAGTGATACCTCAGTATAGTAAGCATAATGTATCATTGTTAATTTCCTGATGTTAATGGTTGTTTTGTAAGAGAATGCCTTTATAAGGAAATACTTACTAAAGAATTCAAGAGTGATGGGACATTATATAGACCACTTACTCTCAAATGGTTGGGAAAATTAGTTTTTCTCACAATACTTAAAATGTTTTCTCTACGATTGCTATAAAATAAAAATAAATATTTAAAATCAATTTCATTCCTCTTTATGTTCTTGTGAATAATCATTTTCAGCCCCTAAAACTACATAGTTAATAATATATATCTGTGTGTGTGTTTATAGTCTTAGAAGTTTTTAAGCACCAAGAATTGCTCTTTGAAATAATGATAGCAAATATTTATTGAGCACTTACCATGTCTTAGACATATCCTAGTTTTTAATGTGTATTATCATGTTTAATTTTTATGTATGAAATAGTATGATTTTTATTTATCTTCATTTTCTAGATGAGCAAGGCTTAGAGAGCCTAAGTGACTTTTCCACTCAGGAAATATGAAGGTTGAATTTACATCCAGGTCTGTGTTACTATTTTAATCATTATTATACCAGGTCAAACTGGTTAGAAAATTATCAAGTCTTACCCTTCCTAGTCAGATTGTTTCATCTAAAACAGCAGTTCTCATCCTTGGGGAACTGTATTAAAGGGTTGTGGCATTAGGAAGGTTGAGAACCACTGATCTAAAACTTTAGTAATGCTGTTCTTATTTTTATTTTAGAACCTTGAATTTCAGGGTTGGTGAAAAGTATCCTGGCTTTAGGCTTTCTTGGCCTTTTATTTTTGCCCTGGAGTTAGAAAGGGGGCTTCTGTATTCTGAATGCATATTAAGGATTTCCTTGAGATGGGTTAATTAGATAATATCCCCAAATTTCTTTCTTACTCTTAGAATTGGAAATGGATGGTGGTGAGAATCTAGAGTTAGTGGGGTAAGAGATTTCCACAGCAGATTGCAAAGTTAAGGTTTAGTCTAGATATAAAGTTTCCTTCTATCCCAATTCTAAGAATGATGAAGCATCACCTTTTTCTCTTTGGAACTTTCCCCAAGAACGGCAAATGATCAAATGATATATAGTCATGTTGTGAATGGCATGGTTTTGAAATATTGTGCTAAGGAATTTTGTCCTTATTCTGACATTTAGTTGGGATACACTGACATTTTTGTTACTTTTTAAGTGTGGCATTCACAGGAATGGCACTTCCTACGTTCCATTCAGTGACTTTATTATTAAGAGTTTTCTCTTCTACCCATCCTATACAAACCCTTATTACTCTTTGTTTGGGAGAAATCAAAAGCTTTCCTAGGGTAATGTTTGAAGATGTGGCCGTAATTTTTAAAAATTATTATGGAAAATTTCAAATATGTAGAGAAATAGGAGAAAGCATAACGAATCTCTCTGTGTTTTGGTGACTCAATGATGTAACGCATTCCAGTTCACTTTTTATTAATATAAAAATTAGCAACCAAAACCAAACATTTGATATGTTGGTTGTCTGTTGTGTTATAGTTTATTTCATGTGCTAATGTGAATGTCAATCCCGATTATGCATTTTCTTGCAGTTGTGAATTTGCACCAGAATGGTATTATCATGATGTCTTGCTGTTGCTTTTGGCTTAATGTTAACTATTTTTTTTGTTGTTGTTGTACTATGTGGTTTAGTGATGAACCAAAAAACAGTTAAATTCTGGAGCCTAGAAGCTGGAGTGGGGGAAAGGATCATAATGAGAGCAATTTCTTTCTTTTTTTTTTTTCCTTAATTTTTAATTTTTTTTCTTAATTTTTTTTTTCTTTTTTATTAAATCATAGCTGTGTACATTAATGCAATCATGGCGTACAATGTGCTGGTTTCATATACAATCTGAAATATTTTCATTGAACTATTTAACATAGCCTTCATGGCATTTTCTTAGTTATTGTGTTAAGACATTTATATTCTGCATTTAGTAAGTTTCACCTGTACCCTTCTAAGATGCACCGTAGGTGTGATCCCACCAATTACCCTCCCTCCACCCCAACCTCAC
>CAUYRH010080616.1:0-16565 GCA_963574655.1 Perodicticus potto | reverse complement strand
ATACCTGCATTGGGTGCACCAGGTCACAGAGTCAGTTTCTGACTCCAGCACAGTCCTACCATGAAGAGCCTGTACCTGCCATGATCCCTCTGACTTCCAGGTGATGACTTGGCCCCCATTAAATCTTATCTTTGGTTCTTTCTGCTTTTTGCCTTTTTTCCTTATACATGGAAGTATGGTTGGGGAAGACAAGTGCTTCTGGGCCCTGTATTTTCTCCATCTTTCAGAATGACTCAGAGCTGCTAGATTTATTTTATTTTATTTCAATCATACAGAGTCTGGGATCCCTTATCCCCCCTCCTCAGTCTTTGCCCCCAGGGGATAAATAATTTTAAAAAATACTTAAAAAGCTGTAACAAAATAACATCAAAGGAAATGAGAAGGAGGGTGGGAGGGTCAGGAGTCATGAGAAGGGTAGAGAAGAGAGAGCCTCTTCCCCACCTTCCCACTTGGATTCCAGCCTGGGCAGTAAGGAAAATTACCCCCTATCTCGCCAGGTACATCTCAGCTGTAGGTGAGGTCAGAGGTCAGGGTATGAAAGTGCCGGTGTGTGTGAATGGGGAGATGGGTAGAGGCAGGCTGTTCAGAAGATGCCTCCTCCTCCCCACTCAACCAGGTACTGTACAGAGCCATCAGGCCGCACTCTCCGAGCTAGGACTCGGACAGGGTCCCCTCGGGACAGGTAGCCAATCCCACCTCGGACTCCTCCTCCGGTCCCAGGAGACAAACTACGGCACAATGGAGAAGGGGGTGCTGAGCGTCTAGAAAGACCTGGGGATGGGGCTGAGACTGAGGAAGACGAGGCAGTCATCGAGTGGGGGGCACTTTTAGGGATGTCTGTGGGGAAACCAATGTGAAGTTCCAGGGGTGACCTAGGAAGAAAAGATAATTTTGAGTTTGGACAGATGTAGAGAAGGACTGACCAGAAATGGGGGCCAAATGTAGATCAGAGAAACAAAAGAATGCTTATAGACTAAAGAACTCAAAGAACTTAGGATGAGGGGCATCACTGGAAATAGGGGATAGAATCTCACCTGTCTGGGGGTTCACCATCCCCAGAGGTCCCTGCGGTGCTGGCAGAAGGGTGGAAGGAAGCGAACATCCGGATGGGGCTGCTGGGGTTGGGGAGAGGAAAGTCAGGACATGAAGCAAGGGGAACAGGTCCTTCTTCCCCTGGGAAGTGCAAAGTTCAAACACTACCCACACAGGAAGGGAACCCTTATACCCCTAGAATAATGGGTACTAGATATTGGTTCTGGAAGTCTCTCTAGGAAAAGAAGTATGTAGGGAAGGGAGAGAGGGAAAGAATTATAGGTGAGAAAGTCCACAAGATGTAAGTAATTGGGAGCAGATCTGCTTTGGGGGTAGAGGAGCACTGACCTGGGCAGGCAGCGGGCATCTGTGGGCCGGAAGTTGTAGCCGCTGCTGCCCTGGTAACTCTGGTTAGGGCTGGGGACTGGTGGAGACACTGAGGCCTAGAACAAGGAGCAAAAGATTGAGAGAGAATCCTTGCTACTTTCCCACATCCCACCATTCGCCCCATGGGGTTCCCCTGCCCCTGTACCTGCAGTGCCCTCTGCAGACGAGCCCGCTCCCTCTGTTCCTGGGGCTCGGGCTGATTGCGCACTGCTGAGGGTGGCCCCGGCTCCTCCACTTTCCCCTTCTGCCTCCTCAGGGGCTCTGGCTCCAGCCTCCGGCGCTTCCCCAGGGGACGTGAGACCCCTCCCCCAGGGCCCTGCCCTGAAGGGAAGCTGTAAGAGGCCTCCTTATCCCCCCAGCCCCCTCCCGGACACCCCAAAGACCTCCCCATTTCTATAAACATACTCCCCCAGACTAATACCCTGAGAATTTCTCCCATCCACCCTGGCCCAGTGACCTGGTGGGGGCTCCATCTCCAATAGGGGGCTCCACAGGGGGAGGGGTCCGAGCATGAAGACCAAACAAACACTTCCTTTTCTTAATCTCCCTCCCTGAAATGAAACTGGGGTGAGGAGAAAAATTAGGAAATGGTACCCTCATGACATTCTTCAATCCTTTTCAGTGATGTTCCTCCAGGTAGGTTACAGACCCTTCCTAACTACCAAATCTCCCATCTCTTTCTAAGCCTCCCTTGTTATCCCCTCTTTCCAACTCACCGATCCTTGTGGCTGTTGAGGGCAGAGAGGAGCTTGGAAGAACGTTCCCCCTTGGGGGTGTCTGAAAGCTGTGGAGGAGGGGAGGAATGGGGTCAGGGGAGCAATGATTTCTCCTCTTCTCCTTTTCTCTATGTATACCTGTCCCACCCCAACCCCTTACCTCCCCCAGGAGTAAACTGTCCCAGTTCTCAGAGGTGAAGGGGAGAATCTCTCGGTCAAAATCAAAGTATTTCTTCTTACAGCAAACACTGAGGTGGTAAAGGACAAGATGGGCCACATCCACCCTGGAGAAACATTAAATTATCAAGGCCACAGAAGCATTATAAAAGCCAAAGGAGTGGGAGGTGGGAGGTTGGGGCATGTAGGGCGAAATACTGGGGGTGTTGAGAGTTACACTGAGGGTGTGCCCAATCTAACTCACCAGCGAAGCTGTAGTCTCCTGACCTTCTCAGGGCCCCCCCGACACACGCAGCATTCAAACTCATAGAACCTGGACACAGGCAAGTGGGAAAGAACACACCTTATTCATGTAAACTGTGCCATGTCATGGAGGACTCACAATCAAGGATGGAGTGAACAGGTGAAACACTGTAGCAGCTGAGAACAGATGAGTTAGAAGGGCCTGGGGGAACTGGAACACAAAGCAAGAGGGCATCCTTGACTCCTGGAGGTCTGCCCTGGTCTTACCTGTCCCCATAGAGGAGGGGCTTGCTCAGACACTGTGTGCAGGCCTCATGGAACCACTGCAAACAGCTCCGGCACTGTAGCATTTTCAGATTCCACCTGAGGGGAACACAGGACTAGTGGCTTCCAGATGCCCTGTTCCCCACAACTGCCCCAAACCCTTATCACCTACCTCTTATCACCCTTAGTGCTCCCCACACGGTATTTGTTTTTCATTCCCTGGGCTTTATCAAATCACTCATAACATAACCTGCCACCCCTCATTACTCACTCCCCAGGGCCACCACAGTAACAGTAGCTCTGCTGTCGGTTGCTCAGATGTCCAGCATCCCAGTCCAGCCCCTTTAGTCCATATGGCAGAGAGAGCTTCATCCCCAGCATGGCCCGTGCATAGGGACCCTTCTTCAGTGCACCGCCCCTCTGCAGAGACAGAACAGGTGGGCGGCCTCCAAGGGGTGGGGAAAGGAAGGGCTTGGGAAAGGCTATGAAGTCTCCCACAGGAAGGTACATTTACCTTGGTAGCGATTGCGAAGACGCACTGGCGGCAGACCCAGGATGTGCCCTCTCCCTCTCCAGGGGCTGGGGCCCTCGGAACATGGCAGTCCTGGTGATAAGCTAAATAAGGATAATGTTGATAGTAAACTGCTTATTGTATTGCATACCTGTGTGTGCTTAGTATTGAGATAGAAATAGTCTTACCGATCCCATTTAATCCTTGACCATGGTCCTGTTGAGGTGGGTGCATTATCCTTAGTTTACAAGTGAGGGAACTGAGGCTCCTAGAGAAACCTCTAGGGACTTGCCCAAGGTCATGTGGTTACAAAGGGTGTATATGAACCACCCTCTGCCTACAAAGCTTATGCCACCCCTTTCCATGGCTGCCTCCCTGTGCTGCAAGGGAATGAGGTACAAGATTTGAAGAAATTAGCCAGAGTGATGACCTGGAGACTGAAGACCAGGACAGGTGATATAAGGATCAGTGCTGGACTGGGTGTGGTGGCTCATGCCTGTAATCATAACACTCTGGGAGGCCGAGGGGGGTGGATTGCTTAAGCTCAGGAGTTTGAGACCAGCCTGAGCAAAAGCAAGACCCCATCTTTACTAAAAATAGAAAGTCTGAGGCAAGAGGATTGCTTGAGCCCAAAAGTTGGAGGTTGCTGTGAGCTTTGATGCCATGGCACTATCCAGGGCAACAGCTTGAGACTCTGTCTCAAAAAAAGGACCAGTGCTGGAGGGAAGGACTGGGGAAAACTGGACCATTCTGCTGTCCTGTCCTCTCACCGTGGCGACACTTCTCACAGCTGACCAGCCGATTCCCAGGGACCACAGTCTCAGAGCGACAGACACAACAGAGGAGTTCCTCCCCAGGGAGGGCAGCTGTGAGGGAAGACAGTGTCATAGGCCTTGTTCTTAAACCTCTTTCTACTTCCTAAGCCAAGTTCCTGATGGGATGTAGGTAGGGTCTCACCAGGGCTAATGTCCTTCCATAGAACCAGAAACTGGGAATCATCCTCAAACTGAACCAGACACACCTCTCGGGCACTGTCCACCTGGAATGGATGAGCACAAAGAATGAAATGGGAAGCTGAATTAGATAAGAGGAATGGGAAGGTCAGTGGAAGAAGACCTTACCTTCTTGATGGTGCCCAAGTATAGCAGCCCATCAGTCCACCTAGCCAGGACATCTTGACCCTCCCAAAGTCGAGGCCTGGGGCCTGAAGTGGGAGCAGAGGAAGTTGGGTCCCAAAGTGAGTGGGCACCAGAACGGCTCAGCCGGGGGGGCTGCGCCATTGCATTCTGGGGAGGCCTAAGCAGAAAAGACATGGGTAAGAGAACATTATGAATGCCCCACTTGCCCATTTTCTGTCAAGAATCAAGCATCTGTGCTCCCAGTCTCCAAATCCCTAAGACACCTGGATAGGAAACCACGGGCACCAGTCACCAGCTTCTTGATTCCTGCTCTTCCAACTCTGATGACTGACTCTTCTCTCCCTAACCTTCACCCCTCTTTAGTCTCCCAGCTTCCAGAGGTCTCTTGGGATATTATATCCTGCCTTTGCGATTTTAGGACAAGCGACGGTTACAGAAGCAAAGGTTACCCATTCAGTTTCATCTTTCCCTGCTGTACAGAGGTATCATAATTGGGGTGCTCTGTGGCCCAGAGATGTGTTTTGGGGAGCTTTTCTGGAGATGTTTTTCAGAGTAGAAACGGCTGTCTCCTGGGCCTGCATGTCTCATTAAGAACAACCATCCTGGTGCCAGGTTATGTCGGGTCACCCTCAAATTCGGGGCACCCTGCCCCCGGGTTAGATAACTTCCTTGAGTGCCCCGGGAGGGGGGCGTGTCCCAGTCACGGTCTCTACTCCCCACGACCGCAAGTCGGGGAAGGGACTTGAGTCCGTACAGCCCGACGCAAGGCCAGGGCGGCGAGGCTCTCCCGCCCGTGCCTTATGCGCCGACCCCCTGCTCCCTGCCCCCCCACCCCCACCCGGAGCCTCCTGCCACCTCCTTACCGGTGACAGCTGGGGCCGCCGGGAGCCGGGCAGGGGCAGACGGAGGAAACCTAGGCGAGCCCCCCGCAAGGGGAGGGCACGTCCGGGCGTCGGGGGGCGTGCAGGCAGAGGCCGGGGGGTCCCCAGGCCCAGCCCCTCGGTCCCGGCGGCTCAGGGGCGTATGACGCAGCAGCCAAACCAGCGGCAGCGGGAGGAGGAGGCGGCGGGGGGGAGGGAGGGAGGGAGGGGAGGGACGGACCGGCTTGGGGGGAGGGTAGTGGGTGGGGTGGACAAGGGGAAAAGGAGGAGCCGGAGGGGGGGCGGGTACCACCTCACCCCACCTCCTTCACTTCCAACAGGCCTGGAGGGCGCTTAACAAGAGGCTGGCCCTCATAGGCTGTAGGCGGGAATGGTGGTACCCAGTGGGAGAGGGAATCCCCTTAGCCCCTTCCTCGGACCAGAGACTTGCCTTTGGGGCAAGAGGGAATCCCCCATCCCGGCAGCCCGCCTCCGGACTGGACCCCCGCCCCATGCCACATCCGTTAGCTGCCCCACCCCCCACAGTTACTCCAAGTCCCGCCCCCCGGCCCCAGTTCACGGCCCCGCCTTCCATTCACCCTTCACGTTACCCCCACCACACCCTCCTCCCTCACCCGCCCCGCCCTCCTCCCGCCTTTGCCCCCGGCCCCGCCCTCTCCACAGCAAGTTTGCCCTCCCCGCCGCGTTTCTGCGCACGCGTGGCCCCTCCTGCGCGCGGCACCTGGGCGGGCTGAGCCCCTCCTTTGAGGGGCGGCGGCCGTTGACGGTTGGCGCGAGGGAGTCGGCGAGCGTGCGCGCCCGCTTCCAGTGTACGTCCCATCCCGATCTTCCCGGGCGGGTGCAAGGACGAAGGCGAATACCAGAGGCGGTGACGCCACCAAGAACCAGCCAATGAGCAGCGGGCGGACAGAGCCCCGGCGGTTCGAAAGGAAAGGAGGGAAAGGGCGGGAGCAAAGAGCTAGCAGTTTCTGGGAGCGCACGTCGGCCCCGCCCCTGGGCTCCTGTCCCACCTTCCCATTCACCAAAAAGTCCTCGTGCTGGAGTGGCCGGTAATAAGGACTAAACAAACCCTAACTAGTGGCTGTGGACAGGGTGTGTGTAACACCTCCTGTCCATGTGAACGACCAGGGGAGGAGACATTAGGAAAGATGATCCAGACCAGTCTAGAGCCCGTGAGTTGAAGGGAAAAAAAAACCCAAGGCCCCACACACCCCCTGCAAAACACAAATGGCAGAATGGACAAAACCACAGCTCCCACCTTTACAGTTAAGAAAAGTGTCCTCTTCTTTAGACAAATGCTAATAAAACCTTTAGACAAGTGCTAATAAAACAACTGTTCTTTATTTATACATAGCCCCTCCACCTAATAAACCATCCCTCAGCACCCACCCCCAACACACACACACAGGATCTGGATCCGTCGTCACTTTCTGTTGGCCTGAGCAGTACCAATAACACACTGGTTCACCTGTGGCAAGGGGTTAGGACAAAAAATTTGCAGAGTAACCAATAATTTTCTCAAGATCTCCTCTGCCCTTACCCCAGTGCTATGGCTGCCCTCAAAGGAATACTGAAGAGTTCTGAAAGCAGGTTCAGGCTGGTCCCAGTTGTGTTTAGTTCTATGTCCACTAGATGTAGAGGAAATGAAAAGGCCTAAGCTCCCCACATAAAGATTCAGGAGCAGACAGAGAAGCTTCTATTCCCATCAATACCCCAGTCTAGAGACCCCAAAACTCTCTCTTTCTAAAACAATAACCTAGATAGATTATTAACAACACCCATTGAGGAATTGGGAGTCCTTAGGAAATCGATCATTCAATGTCTGGGGGAGAAAATGTATAAGATTAATCAGAAACAAAGACTACTGGGGTCCTGTCTAAAGGACATAGAAGCAGACTTGAAGGGGCTCCTGTAAGCCAAAGATAAGACAATTGAACATTAGAAAGAATAACGGCAGCTGGGTGCCTGTTGGCACCAGCCACATATACCGAAGTTTGATGGGTTTGAACCCAGCCTGGACCAGCTAAAACAACGACAACTGCAAAAAAAAATAGCCAGGCATTGTCGCGGGCGCCTGTAGTCCTAGCTACTTGGGAGGCTGAGGCTAGAGAATCGATTGAACCCAAGAGTTTGAGGTTGCTGTGAGCTGTGGCACTATGGCATTCTACCGAGGGCGACATACTGAAGACTCTGTTTCAAAAAAAATAAAAATGAATAAAATAAAATAAAGAATAACTGCATGGCTCACAACTGTAATCCCAGCACTCAGGGAGGCTGAGATGGGTATGGACTGATTGAGCTCAGGAGCTGGAGACCAGCCTGAGCAAGAGCAAGACCCATCTCTACTAAAAATAAAAAAACTTGCTAGAGGAGTCTAAGGGGAGAGAATCACTTGAGCCAAAGAGTTAGAGGTTGCTGTGAGCTATGATGCCAAGGCACTCTACCCAGGGCCATAGAGTGAGACTCTGCCTCAAAATAAATAAATAACAACTGCAAAAGATTAATAGACATCAAAAACATAAGCATCTAGAAAATGATAACCCTCAGATAAAAACTCATTGATCACCTTTGGAAGTTGCTAGGATACCAACTTATACTTGGGAAAATAATAAGGAATCTATCAATTATCATGCTTTCCAAATAGATGGCAAGGCAAAGTTCTTAGCATAATTGTGGCTGGGCACGGGGTGGCTCACACCTATAATCCTAACAATCTGGGAGGGCAAGGAGGATTATTTGAGACCAGGAGTTTGAGACCAACCTGAGCAACAAAAAATAGAAATATGAGCCAGCACGGTGGCATTTGCCAGTAGTCCTAGCTACTCGGGAGGCTAAGGCAAGAAAATCACTTGAGCCCAAGAGTTTCAGGTTGCTGCAAGCTGTGACACCATGGCACTACTGAGGTCAACAAAGTGAGACTCTATCTCAAAACAACAAAAAAAAAGCCAATAGTTAAAAATGGAATCAGGTGAATAGTACCCTAGATGCCTGACAAAAGTAAATCCTTTTTGGGATAAATGTCCCCACCCATGGCCTACAGAACAGAATGAGTTAGGATGGAGAAGCCCATAGCCATCCATGACTCCTGACAAGGCCTGAGCTTGCTGGTAATTGTACCTTGGAGGCAAAGCGTAGAGAGTTGAGGGTCTCAGAGACATTTTCTTCTAGTGGAGAAATGTTCACAAACATAAGCCTATAGAAAGAGAAGATGCCCAACCCCATCATTAGTGGCCAGCAGAGCCTGAACAGGTCTCCCTCAACTGTTCCCCCTTTTCACCCCTCACCCAACATAGTTTCTATCTGACTCCTGCCATCTGTCCCTTGCACTCACATCTTAGAGCTGCCACCCAGAGAGTTCTGCAGCAAGTAGGTGAGCTTGCTGTTCCGGTAAGGCACATGGGATTCCTAGAGCGTTGAGTGGTGAACAAGTGGTTAGGATTGGGCAGGCCCCACCTGGCCCTCAGGTTCCCTCCCCTCCGGATTCCATTCCCACCTTATTGCTCAGGGCCATGATGACAAGTCCCAGTGTAGACAGACTGCTGTTAATGGCCTGTGTTTCCCTAAGGCGTTCCCGCTCCTCTGGGCCCAGGGCTAAGCCTGGGTCAAGCCGCTCACTGCCAGCCAGGTCCACTAGGCTGAGCGGGGCCCCACATTGCAGGCCTCGGCTAGAGTGCTCGCCGGAGATCTGTAGTTGGAATACACTGTGGCTACGTGATGACCGCTCATTCTGGGCTGTGCGGGCCACAGCCCGGTTCTGGTGGGCTAGACGGAGCAGGGCCTTTACCTGCAGAGGGGGAGCAACAGGGGCAAAGGCAGGAAGGAAATCAGTATATAATTATGTCAGGTATGGTAATGAAAATAGGTCCCCTGACTCTTAGAGCTTTCTTTCTACCCAGTCAAGAGACAAAATAAAATGCACAGTATGTCTGAGAATGCTAAGGAGTAAGATCACAAAATAGGAAGTATGCGTGTGGGGGGCAAGTTTGGCCAGCACAACCAAGAATGGCCTTCCTGCCTTAAGATCTCCAGGACAAGAACATTCAGGCAAAAGCCACTAAGATGGGTCTACTGACTAGCAAGGCTGAGGAACACCAAGAGTCAGCATGGCTATGGTGAATTGAACAAGGTGTGTATAAGAAACAAGACCTCGGCCGGGCTCCGTGGCTTACACCTGTAATCTTAGCATTCTGGGAAGTCAAGGCAGGTGGATTGCTTGAGCTCAGGAGTTCCAGACCAGCCTGAGCAAAAGCAGGACCCCGTCTCTACTAAAAATAGAAAAACTGAGGCAAGAGGATCACTTGAGTCCAAGATTTGGAGGTTTCTGTAAGCTATGATGCCATGGCACTCTATCCAGGGCGATAGCTTCAGACTCTTAACTCAAAAAAAAAAAGGCTCGGCGCTCATAGCACAGTGGTTACGGTGACAGCCACATACACGGAGGCTGGAGGGTTTGAACCTGACCCAGGCCAGCTAAACAATGATGACAACCTCAACAAAAAATAGCCGGGCATTGTGGCGGGCACCCGTAGTCCCAACTACTCAGGAGGCTGAGGCAAGAGAAACACTTGAGCCCGAGAGTTTGAGGTTGCTGTGAGCTATGATGCCCCAGCACTCTAACAAGGGTGACAAAGTGAGACTGTCTCAAAAAAAAAAGAACCTCAGAGGCAACTGGCAGGGAGGGGGCTCCTTCAGCAGCTGTATAACTCTCTCCCTTCCCTGGTTCTGTTAAGGTATATATAACTTATAGCCCACTAGCCAAAACTGCATGTGGTAATCTAGCCTCCCAACTTGCCCTTCGTCCTTCAATTTCTCCTGTTCCATTCCTCTCTAGTCCCTAGTTCCAGTGACCATAGGTGCTCACTTCTTTCTCACAGGAGACAGGAACATATCGAGCATTGGTGACAGTAAGCTCCTCACTCCCTGGCCCGGCACGGCGAATCTCACACTCGCCTCCTTGGCCCTTCCGGTTTCCAGTGGCCAGCAGGTCTCGGACAGTCTCATTGTATATTTCTACGTAGCTGGCCACAAAGCTGTAGGTCCAACCCTGGCCACCCAGCTCCTGGGCCATAGAGAAGAGATGCCGCAGAGCCCGAGGGATCAGCCCCTCCAGCTGAGGGTCTCCCCCAGGCACACCCTCCATTGTGAAGGTCTTGCCACTGCCTGTCTGGCCATAGGCAAAGATGCAAACTGGGTAGCCATCCAGGGCTGACTGGACAAGCATTGAAATCTCCTCAAATACTTCATCCTGTCCACTTCCTGGTGGGAATACCCGGTCAAAGGAGAAGTCATGGCGGGTCATAGGGGCTGGTGCCCCACTTAGGGTCCCACGCCGTTCATCAGTACGGGAAAGACTAAGGCGGGTTGGAAGATCAGAGGGCCCACCAGGGCCAGAGGGAAACAGGAGGAAGCCAGAGGGTGGGGTAGGCTCCCCTGGAAGGACAGGGCGGACCCGGCAAAATACACGGATATTGCCCTTAAGTTCCTGCAGCTGGTTGTGCAGTCGCCGGCGCTCCATTTCTAGCCCATGGAGACGTTCTCCTCGCTCAGCTAGTAAGGCTGCCTGGGCTGCAGTCTCCTGCTGCAGAGATGCCACCTCGGCTTGGCTGCTTGACAGAGCTGCTTCTGAAGCCTGCAGCCTTCTCTGCCCAGAAAAAAACAGAACATACACAGAGGGTGAGATACAACCAAGAATAAAAACAAATCATATGGCCAGGAACAGAGGGGTGGAGATAAGGTCCCTACTCCCAAGGACCCTAGAGTCTGGTAAAGAAAAAAGATGAGAATATAGGGAATCATGGTACAAGGATAGGGAGTTATATGGGACTATCCAGGAGGGGCACAAAGAAGATGATATCTAGTCTAATACCCATAAGTATAGGGATAAACTAAGAGTGCAGGAAGAACATTCCAGAAAGAGGAAAGCACATATGCAAAATACCCACAAGTAAAAGTTGAGTCATTTAAGAGACTACAAATAATTTGATCTAGACGTTGCTCACCAAGAAGGAGTTAAATGAATATGGGAGAAGGGCGAGTACCACAGGGATTTGTGAACAGAATGGGGACCTGAAGAAAGAGAAGGGAATGAAAGACTAAGGGAAGACATAGATTCAGATGGAAACTATGCTAACAGAGTAAAGAGTAGGGAGAAGTAGGGCAGAAAGCAAGGTAGTCAGGAATGAGCTAGGCTAGTGATGGGTAGAGAGGACAGAGGTATACTAGTGGAGAGAGGTAGTCAGGGGTTATCAGCCCAAAGAATCTTCAGGGGCACCTGAAAGGGAGGGGAGGTACAACCTCTGCTAGAAAATGAGGGCTGGGCATTTGGTTGAGAATCTAGCCCTTACCTCCTGTTGCTCCAGTCGGGAGGTCAGTTGCCTCCGTTCCTCCTGTAATTCCAGCTGTTCTTTCTGAAGCTCTTGAACCAAGCCCTCCTGCATGCCCAGTCGCTCTTCCAGCTCCAGAACACGGGCACTCAGGTTCTTAAGCTCCTGTTGACCCTGCTCAGCCTGAGCCTGTACCCTGGCCAATTCCCCTTCCAGTGTCCTACGCTCTGTCCCCAGGGCACTGGCCTGTTGTTGGGCATCTCTGAGCTGGTCCTGCAGCTGCTGGTTTTCCTGGTCCAATGTTTGAGTCCTCTCACGACAACATTTCAGCTCCGCATTTAGGTCACATAACTGACCCTTTAAATCCCAGGCCGGACGTTTACTGGGTTTCTTCCCTCCTACCATGGGAGGAACAGATGATGCTAAGATGGGTAAAGAAAGGACAAAGGACGGTGAAGTCTTAGCTCTCTATCCCTTCCCCTTCTAGCCCATAAAGCCTCCATACCTGACGCTACATCTGTCTCCTTCCACTCCAGACAGGGAAGAGACCAAATGGATTTTTCTGGGTACTCACCACTTCCTCTTCCCTATCCCAGCCTCTCACCCAATAGTTATGTTTGTCACCTACTGCCAGGCTTCTGGACAGCAACAGCAGGGACTGGCTTTTGGTTCTTCACCACTAAAGAAAAGGGGAATTGACATAGGAATTATGTGGGCCAGTGTCCCTCCACCTCCATCATTCTCTCTTTACATATACCTCAAATCCCTTCTCAGCCTCAATTCCTAAGCACAATTACCTGTGGTAATAGCTGTGGAACACCGAGGTCCTGTCTTCCTGGAAACTTTTTGAGCTGTCCAAGAGATATGAGAGGGAAGAGAAGAAAAAGTAGAATGATCACTCTGAAGGTAGCATGTACACTGACTAGGTCAAAGGCACAAACACAGGGGAGGTGCTTCTTCTGATAATTAGAGAAATAAGATAACTACCCTCCTCCCCTGAGTCTGGCCAGCTCCTAATGATATCCCTCCTAGGATCAGAAAATTATAGTCATCCCTCAATCCCTCATTATCCAATGTGACTGGTGCCAGGACCCACCCAGGATATCAAAATCCAAGGATATTCAAGTCCCTCATATAAAATGATATAATATTCCATTCTTCTGTATACTTTAAATCATCTTTAAATTATTATTATTATTTTTGTTGTTGTTGTTGCAGTTTTTGGCTGGGGCCAGGTTTGAACACACCACCCTTGGTATATGGGGCCGGTGCCCTACTCCTTGAGCCACAGGCACCACCCAGTTATTTTTAATACCTAATTAATTGCTTTAATATAATGCAAATGCTATGTAAATATAATTATGTGCCATATAACAACATATTTGTCAACAACAGACTTCATATACAATGGTAGGCCTGTAAGATTATAATGGAGCTGAAAATTCCTACTGCCTGGTGACATTGATGGCCATCATGATGTCACAGTATTACCTGCCTGTTTGTGGTGATGCTGGTCTATAAAACCTGTGCTGCCAACTGTATAAAGGTATAGCACATGTAATTACATACAGTACACAATTACTTGATAATGTAATGACAACTATGTTACCAATTCATATATTTATTATACAACACTTTTCATTGTTATTTTGGAGTATATGCCTTCTACTTATAAAAACAAAAAATTAACCATAAAACAGCCTCAGGAAGGTCCTTCAAGTGGTATTCCAAAGAAGGCATTGTAGGCCGGGTGTAGTGGCTCCTGCCCCGTAATCCTAGCATTCTGAGAGGTTGAGTTGGGTGGACTGCTTAAGCTCAGTAATTGGAGACCACCCTGAGCAAGAGGGAGACCCTGTCTCTACGAAAAGAGAAAAAACAGCCAGCATTGTGGTGGGCACCCTCCTGAACTCAGGAGGCTGAGGAAGAAGGATCACTTGAGCACAGGAGTTTAAGGGTACTGTGAGTTGGGCTGACGCCATGGCACTCTAGCCTAGACAACACAGTGAGTCTGTCTCAAAAAAAAAAAAAAAAAGTGTTGTTACAGAAGATGACAGTTTTATGTATGTTATTGACTTTGAAGATCTTTCAGTGGGACAAGACATAGAGGTGCAAACAGTGACACTGATGAACCTGACCCTACGTAGGCCTAGCCTAATTGTTTTTGTGACTTAGTTTTTAACATAAAGGTTAAAAAGGACAAAAAGGGGGAAAAAAATTAAAATAGATTTCCAGATTTAATCTTATTTATTTCCTGGGAGAGAAAACATAAATAATAATAATAATAATAATAATTCTTTTTTTTTGTAGAGACAGAGTCTTACTTTATCGCTCTCAGTAGAGTGCCGTGGCGTCACACAGGTCACAGCAACCTCCAACTCCTGGGCTTAGGCGATGATTCTCTTGCCTCAGCCTCCCGAGTAGCTGGGACTACAGGCGCCCGCCACAACACCCTGCTATTTTGTTTTGCAGTTCGGCCAAGGCCGGTTTGAACCCGCCACCTTCAGTATATAGGACCAGCGCCCTACTAGATGAGCCGCAGGTGCTGCCCTAATTTATTTTTTCTTTTTTTGTAGAGACAGAGTCTCATTTTATCATCCTCGGTAGAGTTCCGTGGCGTCACATAGCTCACAGCAACCTCTAACTCCCGGGCTTAGGCGATTCTCTTGCCTCAGCCTCCCAAATAGCTGGGACTACAGGCGCCTGCCACAACGCCCGGCCATTTTTTGGTTGCAACGGTCATTGTTGTTTGGCGGGCCCAGACTGGATTCGAACCTGCCAGTTCAGGTGTACGTGGCTGGCACCTTAGCCCGCTGAGCCACAGGTGCCGAGCCTTTTTTTTTTTCTTTAAGACAGAGTCTCACTATGTCACCTTTGGTAGAGTGCCGTGGCATCACATATCACAGCAACCTCACACTTTTGGGCTTAAGCGATTCTCTTGCCTCAGCCTCCCAAGTACCTGGGACTACAGGTGCCTGCCATAATGCCCAGCTATTTTTTGTTGTTGTTGTTGTAGCTGTCCTTGTTGTTTGGCAGGCCCAGGCCAGGTTTGAACCCGCCAACCCCGGTGCATGTAGCTGGTGCCCTAACTGCTGAGCTACAGGCGCCAGCCACGTACACCTGAGCTGGCGGGTTCGAATCCAGCCTGGGTCTGCCAAACAACGAGAGCTGCAACCAAAAAATGGCCAGGCGTTGTGGTGGGCGCCTGTAGTCCCAGCTACTTGGGAGGCAGAGGCAGGAGACTCGCTTGAGCCCAGGAATTGGAGGTTGCTGTGAGCTGTGATGCCACAGTACTCTATCCAGGATGACAGATTGAGGCTCTGTCTCAAAAAAAAAAAAAGAAAAGAAATTAACTTTAGCTGCGCCAGGTGTGGTGTTTCATACCTGTAATCCCAGCAATTGGGAAGCCAAGGTGGGCAGATTGCCAGAGGTCACAGGTTCAAGAACAGCCTGAGCCAGAGCGAGATCTCATATCTAAAAATAGCTGGGAACCTGTAGTCCCAGCTTCTTGAGAGGCTGAGGCAAGAGAATCACTTAAGCCCAGAGGTTGGAGACTGCTATGAGCTATGACTGCCACAGCACTCTGCCCAGGGCAACAAAGTGAGACTGTCTCAAAAAAAATAAAATAAAATAAAAATAAATTAACCTTAGCTTACTATAACTTTTTTACTTTATGAACTTGAACTGTTTTAAACTTTCTTACTCCTTGTACTAACAACTTAAAACATAAATACAATGCACAACCGTTCAAAAATATTTTCTTTTTTATATCTTTATTTGATGAACTTTTTCCTATTTAAAAAGTTTTAATTAAGGGCAGCACCTGTGGCTTGGTGAGAAGGGCACCGGCCCGTATACCAGCTTGAGGCTCTGTCTTGGCGGGGGGGTCGGGGGAGGCTGAGGCAAGAGGATTGTTTGAGCCCAAGAGTTTGAAGTTGCTGTGAGTTGTGACACCAAGGCACTCTACCAAGGGTGACATAATGAGACTGCATCAAAAAAAAAAAGGCTTGGCGCCTGTGGCTCAGCGGGCTAAGGCGCCAGCCACGTACACCTGAGCTGGCGGGTTCAAATCCAGCCCGGATCCGCCAAACAACAATGACGGCTGCAACCAAAAAATAGCCAGGCATTGTGGCGGGCGCCTGTAGTCCCAGCTACTTGGGAGGCGGAGGCAAGAGACTCGCTTGAGCCCAGGAATTGAAGGTTGCTTTGAGCTGTGATGCCACGGCACTCTATCCAGGGTGACAGCTTTAGGCTCTGTCTCAAAAAAAAAAAAAAAAATGTGGAGAGAAAAAGTAGGGTAATATATCCATATTTGCTTGAATACCCATAGAATTTCTCTGGAAGGACATGCAGTTGCCCCTGAGGCAGGGAATTGGGTGGCTGAGGGACAAAGGTAGGAAGGAAATTTTTCACTATACAATAATCCTTATGTTTTTAGAATTTTGAACCAAGTGTCTTGGCTCCTATAGCACAGTGGTTAGAGCAACAGCCACATACACCCAGGCTGGCAGGTTCAAACCCTGCCCAGGCCAGTAAACAATGACAAATGCAACAAAAAAATAGCTAGGCATTGCGGCAGGCGCCTGTACTTCTAGCTACTTGGGAGGCTGAGGCAAGAGAATCGCTTAAGCCCAAGAGTTTGAGGTTGCTGTGAGCTGTGACAGCACAGCACTCTACCAAGGCTGACAGAGAGAAACTGTCTCAAAAAAAAAAAATTTTTTTTGAACCAAGTGAAATTTTTTTTTTTTGAGATGGAGCCTCAAGCTGTCACCCTGGATAGAGTGCTGTGGCATCACAGCTCACAGCAACCTCCAATTCCTGGGCTTAAGCGAGTCTCTTGCCTCAGCCTCCCAAGTAGCTGGGACTACAGGTGTCTACCACAATGCCTGGCTATT
>CAUYRH010080614.1:0-30749 GCA_963574655.1 Perodicticus potto | reverse complement strand
TTTTAGTATACACTTTTTTTTACTTTTTTTTTTTTACCTGTTTTTTTTTTATTTGTTAACAACCAAATCGGTAAAAAAAATTTTTTTTTTTTTTTTTTTTTTTTTTTTTTGAGACAGTCTTACTCTGTTGCCCAGGCTAGAGTGCTGTGGTGTCAGTCTAGCTCATAGCAAACTCAAATTCCTCCTGCTCCAGCCTCCCAAGTAGCTGGGGCTACAGGTGTTCACCACAATACCTGACTAATTTTTTATTTTTACTAGAAACAGGGTCTTGCTCTTGCTAAGTTAGTCTCTGAACTCCTAAGCTGAAGGAACCATTCTACCTCAGTCTTCTATACTGGTAGGATTACCAGCATGTGCATTGCACCTGGCCAGGAAAAAATGTTACAATATTTTTATCAGCTATTTGATGACATATTGCTTGACTTAATATGGACCAAAATGTCTGAGGCTTGCTGTGTGGAGCCTATGACTCCATCAGTTATTTATTTATAAATGACATCTGATATTTATACACCTAATCCACACTTTTATGTTGTATTCGATAGACAAATATTGCAATGTTTGAATAATTTTTTTGAATAATTTTGATTTTTTTCATTTGCAAAGTATAAAGTAAGCCTTGACTCTTTAACATAATGACTAAACTTCCCAGGACTTAATTAAGATGTTAATCTATCATAAAAAGATATGTAATGCTTAGAACCTTCAATTTTTTAACGTACATTAAATGTTTATTGGGGGGTACAATCAGGTGAAATAAATGTGTTCTGTGCTTGCTTCGGCAGCACATATACTAAGATTGGAACGATACAGAGAAAATTAGCACGGCCCCTGCGCAAGGATAACACGCTAATTCGTGAAGCGTTCCATATTTTAAAAAAAAAAAAAATGTGTTCTGATTTCGTAGGCAAATAAAACATCTTTTTCTTTGGGCATTTTCTTGAGGCAGCAAAGAGATAATCAGCACTGATCAGAAGATTAAACATTGAAGAATCTGACCTATTGAAGTAAGACACTGAAAACAAAATAATATTCAAGTGAATATTTAAGTGAAGTAATGAAAAGCTTTATCAATGGCCAACAAAAGGGCTAATGTTATTTTTATTATTTTAGAGCATTTGATAAGTGAACATTTTTTTCTTTTAACTTATTCAATTGAGAATTATTTACATACAGTAAAAACAGATCTTAAAGTGTCAAAGTTCCATGAATTTTGATATATGGCATACACCTATATAACTTACACCCACACAGGAGATTTTCATTACCACAGAAAGATCTTGTATGTCCCATCCCACTCAATACCCCTACAACACTGTTCCTATTTCTTTCACAATAAATTAGTTTTTCCTCTTGCACGTTTCAAATCATTCTCTTTAAATATGTTCTCTGATTTTATGGTATTTTTGTAGCTGAGAAATGATTAAATTTTTATGATGTTTTATAGCTTAACATTGAGAAAAGAAAAGAAATGCAACAGGAAAAGCAGAAAGCACTTGATGTAGAAGCAAGAAAGCAGGTTAATAGGAAGAAATCTTTACTGACTCGTGTCCAGGAGATTCTTGAAAATGTTCAGGTGTGTAATTTGACCATTTTACCTCTTTTAGGTTATAATTAAGAAATCATAAGGTAAACATTGATGATAATTTTTCAGAAATATATTTGTTTTTTCTCTTTCTTTTTTTTTTTTTTGAGGCAGAGTCTCACTCTTTTGCCCAGGGTAGAATGCCCTGGCATCCTCATAGCTCACAGCAACCTCAAACTCTTGGGCTCAAGTGATCCTTTTGCTTCAGCCTCCTGAGTAGCTAGGACTACAGGCACCCACCACAACACCCAGATAGTTTTTCTATTTTTAATAGACGTGGGGTCTCACCCTTACTCAGGCTGGTCTCAAACTCCTAAGCTCAAGCAATTCTCCTGCCTTAGCTTCCTAGAGTGTTAGAATTACAGGTGCGAGCCAGCACATCTGGCTTTTACTTAACTAATCATCATTATACTTTACTGTTATGTTTGAAAAACTTTATAATTTTTGATATTCCATTTCGGTTATGCCAAAGAGAATATACTTTCTCGTTAGTGTTGCTCAGTACTTGAATCAGAGGATACTTAGACAATGGAGCCACATACTGAATATAATTGCTTATTGTCTACATCTTATGACTCTAAAAACATTGAATTCTTAATGATAAACTGATAGAATTGGTCATTGTGGTTTACCCCTAAACAAATCAGACTATTGACTGAATGATCTTATTCTTATTTTCTGCTAAAGTAAATAACTGCCTCCAGTTTTTTTTTCATGAAAGTTCTAATCTAGATTAGATAAACAGAATTGCCTAGATGTATCCTAGATCCAAGTTAAAACCATTTAGACAACACATCTACCTTTTTGCAATTTTTTTTATTTTGATTAATATTGTATAGAAAATTTGTTTTAAGGTCTGCATCATTTTATACTAAAAATAAAAATAAATGAATTATGAAAAAATGAAAAAAATAATTTCTGCCATATATAGCACTGTGTTGTGGTCAACGTCTTTTTGTTTTTTCATAATCTTAGGGGTTTGTCTTTGTGTAATTCATACCAGGTAACACATGTATAATTAACCTTAGGGTATTTCTGCTACTGCTACCTTCATTTCTCTGTGGGTAGTATGTAGTGTGAGTAGTAGATTTTAATTTCCAGTTATAATAACTGTCAATAAGTTTAAAAAATATAATGTGTAAGGCTAATTTAATAAGAGGTAGGTTTTTGACTTACTAGGTATTGCCTGTTATTGAAACAAAAATGGCATATTGTTCTTGGTCCACTGAGGGAAGATAAAATATACTAGTAATAAAATTATTGTTGCATTTAAAAGCTTTCTATTTAAGAGCATATACAATCTTGAACTGTGATGAATTAGTTATTCTTGTTCATATAGAGAAATTTTATACAGATTTCTAGTGTCTACTTCACTTGTAAAACCTGTGATTCTGTGATGTTTTTATTGTAATATTTAACTTGTTGAAGGTTCATTTTAGTGATGTATAAAAAACAGCTGCTGAATATCATAAATGCAAAATGTGAAATATTTTATACACGGAAATCTAATTTGCTTAAACTTACGAACGTTTTTGTGAATTTAGTGAATTTGCGTCTCTTTTGGCTTATTTTGGTCCTGAGGCTTGCTTTGTTGTACTGTTTATTGCATAGTACCTGGAAACATTACATGTCTTGGGATTTGTAAAGTAAAATAGGAGAGCCATATGGGTCTAGGTCAAAACAAGCACATACAAAACAACCTGAAAATCATTTAGTATTCAGTGTTTTGAAGTCTAATGATTTCTGCCAGCATAATATTTTCTTGTATGTTCTTTAACCATCCTAGTTTTCTTTTTATTCTTTTGCAAAGTTAGATTTAGGTACATTATTATTATTGTTATTATTATTATTTTTCTTTTTTAGAGACAGAGTCTCACTTTGTCACCCTTGGTAGAGTGGTGTGGCATCACAGCTCACAGCAACCTCCAGCTCTTGGGCTTAGTCAATTCTCTTGCCTCAGCCTCCCCAGTAGCTGAGACTACAGGCGCCCGTCACAATGCCTGGCTATTTTTTGTTTTTGTTGTTGTTGTTGTTGTAGTTTGGCCGGGGCTGAGGCTTGAACCGGCCACCCTCAGCACGTGAGGCTGGCACCTGACTCCCTGAGCCACAGGCACCACCCCACCTGGCTATTTTTGTTGCAGTTTGGCCAGGGCCAGGTTCGAACCTGCCATCCTTGGTACGTGGGGCTGGCGCCCTACTCACTGAGCCACAGGCACCACTCTGGATTTAGATGCATTACAGTTTATCTATTTTAACATGTATTTTAAAGTGTATTTTATTTTTTATTAGATCTTTTGTGTATATAGTTGTTCTTATCTTAATGCATCAAATTTTTACCTATTACGCTCTAAAATGCATTGACAGGTTGTTGTTTTAACTCACAGTTAATCTAACTGAATTTTGTTTTAATGAATTTAGCTTTAAGTTGAACTATTTCTTATTTCTAAGAAATATATGCTATATAACTGGGCTATTATTTACGATAAATTTGCCTCATTTTATGGAGGAGTGTTAGTTAAGCCTTGGAGTGTGCATGTAGGAGGTTTAGGAGTCTTATTGCTGAATTATTTTTGCTTAATCAGTTCCTGAACAAGTTAATCTTTGTTAGAGAGGGATTATTTACATGAAACACTTAATTATTTGCTATTTATTGCATATTATTATCCTTTTTAGATGATAATTGTCCTAGGAGGAACAATTTGGTGATGTGAATAAGAGAAAGTAAAGGAAAATGCTTCTATTCTGAGATTAAATTGTATATGAATATGTGTGTATATATACTTGTACATTTATGTTTATATTTTTTATCAGATAAGATGATTTCCTTTTTTTCTTTTAAAAAATAGGCCTTAATAACCAATAGATGTTTTTATAGTAATTAGAGTCTCATGTGACATAGTTTACCTTAGATACCAGTCATCTTAGCTTTTGTTTATGTTTTTAAATGTCAGAACTCTTAATCTTCATTTTTAGTTTTATGTTAGAAAACAGTGAGGCTTTTTGTGCAGTGAGGAAATATTAATTTTCAAATTTCCTTTTTCAGGTTAGAAAAGCACCTAATGCCAGTGATTTTGATCAGTGGGAGACTGAAACAGTTTACTCTAATTCAGAAGTCAGAAACTTGAATGTTCCTGCTACATTTCCAAATTGCTTTCAAAGTCCTACTGAACATTCTAATTTAGCAAAGCTTGAAAAGATAGCTGGAATTTTGCCATTGGAGAATGAAGACCAATGTAAAACTAATGAGTCAGACTTAGCCAGAGGTTCAGAAGGATTTAATTCTCTGAAGCAATGTAATAGTTCACTTATTAGTCACACAGAAAATGAAGTTTTTTCCAAGATCTCTTCAGCAACCCCACAAGAGACTCTTATTTCTGATGTTTTTTTCTCAACAAATGAAGAACAGGATCCTTCACTTTTGTCAGAAGTCACCCCGGATCCCTATGTAATGAGTCTTCAGAATCTAATGAAAAAGTCAAAAGAATATATAGAAAGAGAACAATCTAGACGCAGTCTGAGAAGTAGTGCAAAGAGGAGTGTTAATGAGAGTCATTCAGACAAAGAAAATGATGCTGTTAAAGTGACTGAGTGTGTAAAGGAGAAGGCTCAGTTGATAGGCAAACACTGTGTTTCAGCTATTCCTGACAAACCAAGCCTTAATAAATCAAATGTTCTTCTCCAAGGTGCTTCAAGTCAAGCAAGTAGCATGAATATGCCTGTTTTAGCTAGCTTTTCTAAAGCAGATATGGCTATACAAGCTGGCCATCCCACTGTTCAAGATTCTGATTCTGATTTTAAAGTTGTTCCCACTTTTGTTATTGAAAATAATGCTATCAAAAGTCTTACAAGTTCATATGCCAAATTACCTAGTCCAGAGCCAAGTATGAGTCCTAAAATGCATCGAAGGCGTTCCAGGCCATCATCAGAATGTCATATACTTATAAATAACCCGATAAATGCCTGTGAATTAAGCCCTAAAGGAAAAGAACAGGCAGTGGACTTAATTGTCCAAGATACTGATGAAAGAATAAATGTACCTGAAACTGTGCCAAAGTTACCAATTAATTTAGCAGGAGTTTGTTCAAGCAAGGTTTATGTCAGCAAAAATACAACCCAAGTCACTGAGGATATAGTTTTAGGTAAATCAACAGGACCTCAATTAGAAAATAAAGTTATTCATGGACTTACCACAGTGGAAAGTCAGTTAACATCTGATGAGAGAGAAGCACACAAAATGAACAGTACTTGTACTGCAATGCCAAAATTGCCTGAACCATATGCTTCCACTCAAAACTTTGGAACTGTGGGTGGACTCAAGTCAGCCAATATGTTAGAGAAAAACTCCTGCAATTTACAAATGGAATTGAATAAATCTTATGATGTAAAAAACCCATCTCCTTTACTGATGCAAAGCCAGAATAACAGACAGCAGATGGATACACCTACAGTGTCCTGTGGAAATGAACAATTTTTGGATAACAGTTTTGAGAAAGTTAAACGGAGACTTGATTTAGATATCGATAGTTTGCAAAAAGAAAACTGCCCTTGTATTATAACAAGTGGAATAGCTGAACAAGAAAGGCAACATTTGTCAGAAAAAAGATACTCTAAGGGATCTATCTGTATTAATAAGAATAAAATGTTAGATACTAACTCCAAAGGTAAGGAAACTTTGAAGTATTTGATACTTGGTATGTAGATGGTACCTTTATTTTAGACTTTTAATTGATATTTTAAAAAATTGTATTAATCTGTTCATATGGCCACTTATTTTATTAGAAATTATATAATTAGCTGTAGTTCATTATTACTTGATAATCTTTTTTAAAGGATTTTCTTATTTAAATGGCAAAGCTTTCATAGCCCACTAGATATTATTGAGAATATTAATATTATTATAATATTAATGATAGAAAGAAATAGTTCTTACATGAAACATCGTATGTAGTTTTAATCCAGTGTATTGCTGTGAGATCTTTTGGACTATAACTTCTTTTGAGACAGAATCTCACTATGTCTCCCTTGGTAGAGTTCCGTAGCATCACTGCTCACAGCAACCTCAAACTCTTGGGCTCAGCCTTCCAAGTAGCTGGGACTACAGGCGCCTGCCACAACACCTGGCTATTTTTTTCATTGTCATTGTCATTGTTGTTTGGCAGGCCTGGACTGGATTCGAACCTGCCAACTCCAGTGTATGTGGCTGGCACCCTAGCTGCTGAGCTATAGGCGCTGAGCCTGGACTATGATTTCTAATATTTTTATCAATTTGTTCTTTGATCTGTAATGAGATCTTCATGTAGTTGGCCCCTCAGTGAACACTTTAGCATCAAATTATTAGAGAAAGCATTACAAATAAGGCTCTGAATATTGTTTCAAGAATAATTGTTTTATTAATAAAAATTCTTTTTTCAGGTTTTTTGTTCTTTGCATCCAGTATTACATTCACAATTTGTTAAAGTATGTTTTTGTTCTTCATCACTTCATGACTTTTATCATGGTTCATAATTCTTCATTACTAATATGGAAGACGTAAATCAAGTAAATTTTAAGTTCTTAAGCTTATGGGAAATACAGGGTTGGGACCTATCACTTAAAACCTGTGCAACTGGGTTCAAACCCAGTCCTGGCTAAAAAATGCAAAAAACAAAAAAATAAATAATAAACATTAAAGAAAAGAAAGGGCGGTGCCTGTGGCTCAACAGAGTAGGGCGCCGGCTCCATGTGCTGGAGGTGGTGGGTTCAAACCCAAAAACTGCAAAAAACAAAAAAATAAATAAATAAACATTAAAACCTGTGCAACTTTATACAAGCTCTAATAAGAACAACTGGTACTTGGGGAGCCAACTTGGATTCTCCAGGCAGACAACATAGCAACTCTAGAGGCTGCTTCAGTGAATATCAAAAGTACACAAAATCAACTAAGTGGCAATTCTGGCAGTGTTTTAATAAGTGCTTTAAGATGAGGCCAGTTATGGAGGCAGCCTGGGAGCTGTCAGAGTGGGGTGAGGAGGCAGTGTGGTGTACTGAGATGCTGAAGCTGCCCTCAGCTAAGTGAAAGCTTTTATTATAACATAGAGCTGAATGGACTCCTGATGTTAACTGAGTGGTTGAGCTGAAGGTTATAGTTCTACTCCTGCTTTTCCAGTTACCCTTGACTGTGAAAAGCTATAAAGTATAAATTGTTGCTGAATAAAGTGTATTTAGGAACAAATTATGGGAAGACTATAGCAGTAGCACAATAGCACATAATACACTTATTTTTAGAGACAATCATTCTATGTTTGGAAAGAATGATTCTTTGAATTTAGCTGAGCTAGTGTATAATGGATCCATGAATATATACTTGATACATCTATAATACTGGTATTTCAGCATTTTAATATGTCTTATTACAGCTTTCTATTCAGGAAGTTTGCGTAGTCATGATGAGTTCTCTTGTGCTTTTTAGTTAGTAAAATATCTGGAATTTTAATGTTCGGTCTTTTCTGGAATTTCAAGCTGAGAAATCTTCATACCATCAAAGGAATATTTACTTTACAAATCAAAACAAGCAAAACTACAAGCTACAAAACCAGAGATCCTGGAGAAGGACAAGAGTCAAAAGAATAAGTAGTGTTAAGATGCAGCTGAGGACCACATCAACTGAAGTTAGAGTCAAGACAATCTTGCCTAAACCTATAATCTTGGCTCTGTTCAGATTGTGATAAGATCTGTTGAATGAGTGGATATAGGTGGTGAGATACAGGCCTTTCTTTATTAGCATGAAGTATGAAGAGTGGCAAACGAGAATGTGGTTCAAAATGGAGACCTGGCTATGTCTTGATTGTATTTTTTTTTTTTTGAGACAAAGCCTCAAGCTGTCACCCTGGATAGAGTGCTGTGGCATCACAGCTCACAGCAACCTCCAATTCCTGGGCTCAAGCGAATCTCTTGCCTCCGCCTCCCAAGTAGCTGGGACTACAGGCACCTGCCATAACACCCAGCCATTTTTTTTTTGTTGTTGTTGCAGCTGTCATTGTTGTTTGGTGGGCTGGGCTGGATTCGAACCCGCCAGCTCAGGTGTACGTGGCTGGCACCTTAGCCCGTTGAGCCATAGGCGCCGAGCCTTGATTGTATTTTGTCAGATTCAGGAATGCTTTCTTGTCAGAAGGACAATTTAAATTGATGGTATAAGGTATCAAATATTAGATTTGTAATGAGTCTTTTAAATTTGAGGGGATGTGTTTCCTTCCAGAAAGCGAGGAGATACTAAAAAACAAGATGTTAGCTTTTGAAGAAATGCGAAAGAGACTAGAAGAACAACATGCCCAGCAATTATCACTACTCATAGCTGAGCAGGAGAGGGAACAGGAAAGATTGCAGAAGGTGAGGAAATAAAATGTAAGGGGAGATTGGGCTGGTAAGTGAAACTTAGCTGAAGATAACTATGAATTTTGGTCATGTATGGAATACTTGCAATTTTTCCCCATGTATCTTAATCCAAGGGAGTTCCTGATTTTGATACATAGGTAGTATTTTTTTTTTGGAGACAGTCTCACTATGTCACCCTTGGTAGAGTGCTGTGGCATCACAGCTCACAGCAACCTCAAACTCTTGGGCTTAAGCAATTCTCTTGCCTCAGCCTCCCTAGTAGTTGCGACTACAGGTGCCCGCCACAAAGCCTGGCTATTTTATTTTCTGTTGCAATTGTCATTGTTGTTTAGCTGGCCCAGGCCGAGTGCATCTGCCAGCCTCGGTGCATGTGGCTGCCTCTATAACCACTGTGCTATGGGTGCTGAGCCATGGGTAGTATTCTTATTGCCCAAATGTGAGGTTTAATATTTAGATCCTTATCTAAAAGTAATTGTATAATTTATCAAAAGGATATTTTATTGAATCCTTAATTTAAAACATTTAATATTTTTAAGAGGTATTTTACAGATACATGCTGAAGTACACATTCTGTAAGAGCTATATGATAAGAACACTTGTTATAATATATCACGTTTTAAATCAAATAAATTTTCATAGTTTTATTTGAGGAGGAAAAGTTGAAATAAATACTACTAATAATTTACTGATTATATGTTCTTTTGGCTAAGCCTATCATGATAATGTTTTGGGATGTAATTAAACACAAACTCTACCATGCTATTATAAACTGTTAATCTACAGGAAATAGAAGAACAAGAGAAAATGTTAAAAGAGAAGAAGGCAGTCACAGCAGAAGCCTCTGAATTGGACATTAACAATATGGTAGAGTTAGAATGGAGAAAAATAAGTGACTCTGGTGTGCTAGAAACAATGCTGTCTCAAGTGGATTCACTCCATACTTCAAATTCAAATAGTTCTGGTAAATATTTAAAATCCTTTTCCATTTGAAAAAGTTATCCTACAGTAAGAAATTTTATTTGGCACACTTTAAAATTGTAGCTCCTTTTAAGTAATTCCATCTTCAACCCACAGCTGTTTGCCAGCTGCTTAGTAACCAATGAAAAACGACATGATAGCAGATCAAAGACTTGTGAGCAAGTGTTCATGAGAAAAGACTACCTTAGTGAGGAAATTATCAGGAAATTGACTTCAGAGCCCGGTCTGTGATCATTCACGCAGCAGGTGATATACTTCAAGTGAAAACTGTTGTCTCCCAAGTGATCTTGAATTACCTCTAAGTCCCGAGTCCCTGTAGTAGCTTATCTTCACATCTTCAATTATCCTGAGGTGTTGTTTGTGTTAAAAAGATCCATCTGTGCATAAAGCTTAACGTTCATAAATATTTAAGTCTGCATGTGGATCAGTTTCTGTTGCCTGGACTAGAGTGAAATGGCATCGGTTGTTATTCTCTTTTTTTTTTCTTTTTGAGACAGAATCTCACTCTGTTGCCCTGGGTAGAGTGCCATGGTGTTTTATCTCACAGCAACCTCAAACTTCTAGGTTTAAGCCATCCTTTTGCCTCAGCCTCCTGAGTAGCTGGGGCTACAAGTGCCTGCCACAACGCCCAGTTAATTTTTCTTTTTTAGTAGAGGTGGGGTCTTGCTCTTGCTCAGGCTGGTCTCAAACTCCTGAGCTCAGGTGATCCACCTGTCTTGGCCTCCCAGAGTGTTAGGTTTACAGGCGTGAACCACTGCACCCTGCCTCAGTTGTATTCTTAATGAGTATCACAGTGTTTAATTTGATGTTCTTCATATTTTTATTATATGACATCAAGTTTAATTATGTATGTTTCTCTAGGTTTCACAAATTCTGCTCTACAACATAGTTTTGGTTCTTCAAATGAAGCACCATTCTACCTCTGGGGGTCATCACCCAGTGGCTTGACCAAACTCTCAGTAACAAAGCCTTTTGGAAGGGCCAAAACTAGATTGTCTCAGGTGAGCAAACTTGATATACAGCCGTCTTTTTTTTTCTTTTTCTTTTTCTTTTTTTTTTTTTTTAGAGAGCTATACCATCTCATGTTGTACAAATGAGCATCAATAGGTATCATGTCTGTCTTTTTTCTGCTAGGTTTTTGGTCCAGAAGTACAAGCAAAATTTAATAAAATAACTGCAGTGGCAAAAGGATTTCTTACTCGTAGGCTTATGCAGACAGATAAGCTGAAGCAACTTCGACAGACTGTAAAAGTAAGATTGTTATAAATTATTTGTATCTCACTTAAAATTTCTATTAGCCTTGAGGTAGCTGAGCTGACAGATTAGTTCAGAACTAATACTTTTCAAATACTTTTTAGTATCAAATACTTTTTAGTCACTGTAATTTTTTTTTTTTTTTATTTTTTTTAGAGACAGAGTCTCACTTTGTGGTGCTCGGTAGAGTGCTGTGGCATCACAGCTCACAGCAACCTCCAGCTCTTGGGCTTAGGCGATTCTCTTGCCTCAGCCTCCCAAGTAGCTACAGGCACCCATCACAACACCCAGCTATTTTTTTTGTTGCAGTTTGGCCAAGGCTGGGTTTGAACCTGCCACCCCCGGTATATGGGGCTGGCGCCCTACTCACTGAGCCACAGGTCCCGCCCTGTAATTATTAATATTACTCAGATAATTGTATAAGTGATATGTAAATGAAGTTGGGGGGAGTTCTTTTTGTTTTGCTTTTTGGTTTTTTTGGGAGATAGGGTCTTGTTCTGTTGTTTAGATTCACTGCAACTTCAAACTCCTGGGCTTAAATGATTCTTCTGCGTAACCCTCCCTAGTAGCTCGAACTACACATGTGTGCCACTATGCTTGGCTAACTTTTCCATTTTTTTGTAGAGATGGAGTCTTGTGTGTTGCTCAGGCTGGTCTCAAACTCCTGAGAGTTTGAGAATGAGTGATCGTCTTAGATTAGCCTCCCAAAATGCTGGGATTATTGGCATGAGTCACTGTCCTCAGCTAGTTTCTGTATTTTTGTCTCACTTTAAAGTGAATACTATTTGACTTTTACTCCTTGAGCCACAGATGCCACCCCCACTATTTGACTTTTAATAAGTAATAGTTTTATTTTTGATCTTAGGATAGTCAGCCCACTGTATTTGTGGGTTCCACATCTGGATTTTGCATCTGTGAATTCAATCAACCATGGATTGAACATTTTTTTTTTTTTTTTTTTTTGAGACAGAGCCTTAAACTGTCACCCTGGATAGAGTGCTGTGGCATCCACAGCTCACAGCAACCTCCAATTCCTGGGCTCAAGCGAGTCTCCTGCCTCCGCCTCCCAAGTAACTGGGACTACAGGCGCCCACCACAACGCCCGGCCATTTTTTGGTTGCAGCCATCATTGTTGTTTGGCGGGCCCAGGCTGGATTTGAACCCACCAGCTCAGGTGTACGTGGCTGACGCTTTAGCCCGTTGAGCCACAGGCGCCGAGTCGGATTGAACATATTAAAGAAAATGATGGTTGCATTTGTACTGAACATAAAGACTTTTTCTTGTCATAATTCCCTAAACAGCTATTTACATAGCATTTATATTGTATTAGGTATTATAAGCAATCTAGAGATGATTTAAAGCAGCGGTTCTCAACTTGTAGGTCGCAACCCCTTTGGGAGTCTCTTGCATATCAGATATTTACATTATGATTTAGTAGATATTTTCATTATGATAACAGTAGCAAAATTACAGATATGAAGTAGCAACAAAAATAATTTTATGGTTGGGGGTCACCACAACATGAGGAACTGTATTAAAGGGTCACGGCATTAGGAAGGTTGAGAAGCACTGAATATGGGAGGGTGTTTATAGATTGTATGCAAGTACTATGTACCATTTTATGTAGGAGACACGAGTATCCTTAGATTTTGGTATCTTTGGGGGTTTTGGAACTAGTCACCTATAGATAATGAGGGACAAATATAATTTTGGATTGACTGAGAAAAAGAAAAAAGGAAACTCTAGTGATACGAGGTTTTCTAGAAAAATGTTTTTGAAGGAACATTTCTTTTTTCAGGATACTATGGAATTCATGAGAAGTTTTCAGTCAGAAGCACCATTAAAGAGAGGCATTGTTTCAGCACAGGATGCTTCTCTTCAGGAAAGAGTGTTAGCTCAGGTAACCAACCACACATATCCTTAAGGCTTTTAAGAAACAGAATGTTTACATTTTTTCTCTTTCCATTTAATCACTGAAAATAGGTTTCAATGAAAACTACTTTAACTTTTTTTAATACATAAAAAAGTGTTAATAGTTTATATAATATTACTGAACTCCACTCATCTTTTAAATGCATATGGTATTTTTTCTTTTGAACCTAGTTGCGTGCTGCCCTATATGGCATTCATGACATATTCTTTGTAATGGATGCAGCTGAAAGAATGTCTATTCTACATCATGATCGAGAAGCTCGAAAAGAGAAAATGCTCAGGCAAATGGTATGTTATGTGATTTTTCTGACGAGAGGAGTTCTTTTGGGTTTAGGGTAGTTGATACTAAATGTCATTTTTTTATTGCCCTCATCACCTTTCCAACATTTGTTAAGAAATTCCTAGGATTACTAGCAACATTTAAATCTGTAGACTGATTGAAAAGAATTACATAATGAAAGAATTATGTATTATTTTCTGATTGGATTTTGGAGTTGGAGTTTTGAACGTTTTGCTTGGATGGCTTATAAAAACCTTAACAGTAGGCTCGACGCCTATAGCACAGTACTTACAACGCCAGCCACGTACACCGAGGCTGGAGGGTTCAAACCTGGCCTGGGCCAGCAAAATGACAATGACAACTGCAACAAATAATAGCTGGGCATTGTGGCAGGCGCCTGTAGTTCCAGCTACATAGGAGACTGAGGCAAGAAAATTGCTTAAGCCCAAGAGTTTGAGGTTGCTGTGAGCTGTGAAACCATGGCACTCTACTGAGTGACATAGTGGGACTCTGTCTCAAATAAATAAATAATTAAATAATAGAATAAAAATAAATTAAAAAACTTGCCAGCAGCTCCTGATTAAATTCCCTAAAACTCTCATGTGGATTTTGCCTTTTTGAAATCAGTTGGAAACAGACTTCAAATTACTTTGAAATATATCAGTATTGGTGGTTTGTGATTTGAATTAATGATCTTAGTGTGGTTGGCAAAGGGAAAACAAGCAAAACATTTCATTGGGAAAAAGTAATTTTAATTACTTGATTATTAGAATCAGGCTGTCTCAGAAGACTTAAGTTAAAGGTGAAAATGTTAGTAAAGAAGTCCGGGTGCAGTGGCTCATGCCTATAATCCTAGCACTACGGGAGGCCGAGGCAGGTGGATTGCCTGAGCTTAGAAGTTCAAAAACAGCCTGAGCAAGAGAGACCCCCATCTCTAAAAATAGGCGGGCATTGTGGAGGGCACCTATAGTCTCAGCTACTTGGGAGGTTGAGGCAAGAGGATCACTTGAGCCCAAGAGTTTGAGGTTGCTGTGAGCTGAGGGCAACAAAGTGAGATTCTGTCTCAAAAAAAAATGTTAGTAAAGAAAAGCTTTTCCAGGCATTTTGGGATCATCGTATGTTATATTCTAGTATTATTGGCACCAGTAGTTTTCTGTTACTTTTGTATTTTAAAGGATAAAATGAAAAGTCCCCGAGTGGCTCTTTCAGCTGCAACACAGAAGTCTCTTGATAGGAAGAAGTACATGAAGTAAGTTTTTAAATATTATATTGTATTAATTAGTATTAAGCCAATTAATTTTAGGCATTCATTGGTCTATTTACATATCAAATTAGAAAGAACAGTTAACTTTTCTACCATTGATCTGCTAGAAATTCCTTTTTATGCAAAGAAGTTTCATTTGTGCTGGCCACTGGTGGGTTCGAACCCAGCCTGACCCTGCTAAATAACAATGACAACAACAACAACAAAAATATCTGGGTGTTATGGCAGCCGCCTGTAGTCCCAGCTATTTGGGAGGCTGAGGCAAGAGAATTGCTTAAGCCCAAGAGTTTGAGGTTGCTGTGAGCTGTGACACCACAGTTCTCTACTGAGGGCAACATAATAAGACTCAGTCTCCAAAGGAAAAAAAATGGAATGAATAAAAATCAGGTGGTAAAATCTGATTTCATCTTTAGATAAATTTATCGATTCTCAAATTTGTCCACATTTAACTTGTATAGTTGATAGCCAGCCAGCAGTCTTAAAAACAGTAAATCCTTATATTCAATATTTAACTTTTTATCTTTTAAATATATTCTGTTTTTGATACTTTAAAGATTTCCTGAGAAGAAAAACTTAATGAGAAGAATATCTTAACTATCTTTTATAAATTGTTCTTTCTTGAAAGTAATCTTTATATGCTTAGAATACTTATAGTAGTATACCAATTTCTAAGTGATGATTTATTTGTGTCATCTAATATTAGACTTTAAGCATGTTTTGTTCCCTTCTCTAAATACATTGTTTGTGTCCTTATTTTTATATTGTGTTAGAGCTGCTGAAATGGGAATGCCAAATAAGAAATTTCTGGTTAAACAAAATCCTTCTGAAACAAGGTGAGAAAAATCATTTAGTCACAGTGAGAGGCTTTTTTTAAGAAAAAGTTTTTATAAATCCTGATCTTTTTCTTTTTTGTTGACTTTGTTCTACTTTATATCAGTAAAACACTCCTTGCTGAGTTGGAGGATCTTGGGCTTAGGATTCGCATTAATACCTGGTCATATACCTAGTCACGTGTCAGACCAGATGTACCTGGAGCTTTGTATGGGACATGGTATCTCTGGTGGAAATTTGAGCTTGATATGTCTTGAGTTCAGTCCACAGTCCAGAGAATCTTTGAGAATTATAAACCTTGAAAAAGCTAGCTTAGTATTTCTGAACCATTTTCTATTCTTCTAAAATGAAAGTGATATTTTCTTCTCTCACATGTTTGAAAGGAGAAGTTATCTTTTTGGTTTTTTTGGTTTTTTTGCAGTTTCTGGCCAGGGCTGGGTTTGAACCCACTACCTCTGGCATATGGGGCCGGTGCCATACTCCTTTGAGCCACAGGCGCTGCCTCAGGAAAAGTTATCTTTTGTTAAGTATATAAGAGAATGACCTAAAAGCACAAGGGTTAATGCATATGTTGGACATCTCTTCCTGATAAAAACCTAAGGTTTGGGGTCTTGGTGAACAAAATGTAAGTACCCCAAGCCAGGCGCGGGGGCTCACGCCTGTAGTCCTAGCACTCTGGAAGGCCGAGGTGGGTAGATTGCTTGAGCTCACGAGTTCAAGACTAGCCTGAGCAAAAGTAAGACCCTGTCTCTACTAAAATAATATAAAACTGAGGCAAGAGGATCGCTTGGGTCCAAGAGTTGGATGTTGCTGTGAGCTATGAGGATGCCATGACACTCTACCCAGGGTGACAGCTTAAGACTCTGTCGCAGGGGTGGCACCTGTGGCTTCCTCAAGTAGGGTGCCGGCCCCATATATCAAAGGTGGCGGGTTCAAACCTGGCCTTGGCCGAACTGCAAAACAGAAAAATAGCCGGGCATTGTGGGGGGCACCTGTAGTCCCAGCTACTCAGGAGGCTGAGGCAAGAGAATCGCCTAAGTCTGGGAGTTGGAGGTTGCTGTGAGCTGTGTGATGCCACAACACTCTACCGAGGGCGATAAAGTGAGACTCTGTCTCTACAAAAAAAAAAAGACTCTGTCTCAAAAAAAAAACAATTGTGTATATGTGTGTGTGTATGTATATATATATATATATATATATAGAGAGAGAGAGAGAGAGAGAGAGAGAGAGAGATGTGCCATATTAATATACTTTAATCAATTTGCTTTGCTTTGTGGTTGTATATAGGCCATATCATTGCATACATGACTTCCATCTTACTGTCATCATCTTTCATCCATTGAAAGAAAATGAGAAAACAGAATTAGTTTTTTGAATTAACTTTTTATTCAATTTGTCAACAGAGTCCTTCAGCCAAACCAAGGACAGAATGCACCTGTTCATAGGCTACTTAGTAGACAAGGGTAAGAATGTGACATACATGGGTATTTAAGAATATTCAAATAAAGATTTGCTCTGAGAAGGAAAAATATAATGTTCTTTACATAAAGGATAACTATTTTACAGTATTTTTTTTTTATAGCAATGGGTAAATCTTTAAAAGTTTTGTCTTCAAATATAACTCTCTTGGTGTAATGTTGTATATTTTATTTATCATCTTACGTTGACATGTTTTTACTTTCCATTTCATACCATGTTACTCATTAAATAATTTAAATATCCATATAGTAAATTCAGCATCAACAAAGTGATTCTCCAACAAAGTATAAGTTGTGGTTATAGTCTCTTGCTGAAGCAAAAGTATAGCTTTCCTTACTATGCACATGCATGAGACTTAAATTCTTTTAAAGCTTATTTGTGCTTTAAACATTTGATGCAGTGTGGTTGCTTTCTTTGAATTTTGAAAATTTAGACCTTAATGCAAGTGACTTATTAATTTTTTTATGTTCAATTAGAACCCCTAAGACATCAGTGAAGGGGGTTGTGCAAAATAGACAGAAGCCTTCACAGAGCAGAGTGCCTAACAGAGCGCCTGTTTCAGGTGTGTAGAAAATGAATTCCTGAAGCCCATTCAATAGAAAGAAGTGCACACGCTTCCCTGTAATCCAAGCCACTGAAGTTTAATATGTTGTCTTTCTTTGCCACCATAATTTTGGCATATTCACGGTTATTCCTATTACAGTTCTTTGATATATTTTGTGGCAGTCAAGAAATCTTAGTAAAATTGTGGTTCTAATCTTGATTTCTTTAATATTTCTATGGAAAACATTTTTATTCTGAAAATTTTGTAGAATTATCCATGCTCAATTCAGAAAACTTTTTTTTAATGAGTAGAAGATAATGATCATCTGGTGCTTAAATCTATGCATGTCTCTTCAACTTTGGAGGAGTCTATCACCCAGGAATATTTGCGTCAGTGGGAAAAGGGGTGAAAACTTTCTCCCTCTGACCACCAGATCATATGTGAATATGCCGGGTGTGGGGGATTCTTAATCTTTTCCTTAATAAGAAGCTTGAACCAAGTCTCTCCTTATGTTCATTATTGGAGGATTATTTAAAAGTTAACTGAAAATTGTATTTTAAGATTTTGTTTATGGTGGCAAGAAGACAAATTCAGTGTTGAGCTAACTTAAATCTCCTAAATAAATGCTTTAATATTTTTTAGGTATCTTTGTTAAGACACTTTAAGCTCACTTAAAATTATGTGATCCATTTAAAAAATGCTTTCAAAATGTTGTGCATTATTTTAACTATACTGCTTTCTGAACATTTAAAAGAAACCTAAATTAATCATTAGCAATTAAATCTTTAGTCAATTGTAATTGTTCCATTATACAATTAGGCAAATTTTAGAGCTTTTATTACTAAGTGATTTCCTTAGAATTAGGAGGGAACAAGCAATATAAGCAATTTCTTCATGTTATCACCATTTGTTCACCTAAGTTCAAAGAGAGAGTGAACTATTGATCATGACTTTGAAATGATGCTGACTTTTTGTGTATATGTATTGCATATGATTCATAATGTCATACATATGTAGGGTAATTTAAAAGGTCATCTTTTGGAAACCACTGTGACAGTCAATTGAATTGTTTTAAAGAAGATTACATACTTGAAGATTTTGCTTATTCCATAGGCAGAGTCAGCTAATTTGAAAGAAAACCATTTGGAAAAACTCAGACTTAACACTAGATCTGTGGAATTTTAAGACATTTTCAATTATATATATATATGTTTGGGTTGTTTTTGATAAATCTTAGCTAGTTGGAAAGTGATTGAGGAATCAGTGTTTTGCCTAATATTATCAATTTGCTGCAGTGACTCTCCATGTTCTTTTCTCATACATTTCATTTCCACTGTTTGTCACTTGTGAATTTATAAGCCAAATAGCAACTACTGTTTCTATCCAGTAATACTAAAAGGTGTAAAAGATCAACAGGCAGTCATTGATGTTAATAACATATGGTGAGGTCCAGTACTTAGAACTATTGAGTTTTAATTGCATTGCAATTTAATTATTAATACAAATAATTGCAATTGCTTAACCTTTGAGTTAACATGGACAATTAATATCTTCCTAAACAAGCTACCAAAATTCTTTCCTGTATTTTCTGAAGATTTATTTATGCATGTGTGCATATTTAGACAATTGAAAATGTCTAAAGAATTTTATTTTTTTACATTAACTGAGAATTTGGGATACTGACTGGTTAAAATGCTAACTATGAATCTGAACAAAGGAATCCATTGTTGCTCTTAAAAAGATTACTCTTTCTTGCTTAGATTTTTAATGGCCTGGATTATGTTTCATACATATTTGAAATTATGCTTTGATTTGTTCTACATGGAGATAAACCTTTATGAAGCAGTTTATAGGGACCTCATTTATGTTATGATAAAAGTAGACTGAAGTAGAATTCCTAAGTGTTAAGTATACTGCAAAGCATGTAAAGTTATTTATAGTTTTAACAAACTAAATTGCAATCTCTGATGTCATGTTTTGAAACATATTTCTTGATTTGATGTTTTGTGCTTGACTAGAGTTTGTAGTGAAATTCAGCAACTACTTATCAGAGTAGTAGGTGGTTATGCAAAATGGTTAAGTAAAATAATGAATCAGGTGGAGTTGGGTTCTTAGAATGTCTACTTCTAGTTTTGTTAACTAAAGCAGGTAGTCTTCTATGCTTCAGTTATGTTATCCTCTACTTCGCAATTATTTCCTGTAAAGAGTAAATATGATGAAAATGTATATTGCTTGGCTAAGTGCTCGGTACATAGTAAGCACTCATTAAATGGTATCATAGAAAAAGCTACCATTGAGAAATAATATTAGTTTTGCTCTATTTTTAGGAGTATATGCAGGAAAAATCCAAAGAAAGCGGCCAAATGTTGCGACAATTTAAGAAGACAGCATTCATTAGGATAAAAAGGGAGAGGACAATTACTCTTACATTCCCTACCCAAGAGTTTTTATTTAACCCTGGACTCTTTTTACACCACTGACATCAAAAGGCTGAGCAATTATGTGGAGAACGTGGTCAGTCTGGCTAATTCCTGCCCCACGCCTCCATTTTCCTCTCAATAATAGGTTTGGGTAAAGACAAATTAGTGTTTAGGAATTGCCTCATCTCTGTGCTTAACCTACATAATTACCAGTTTGTTTTATGCACCCAGATGTCTACAGAGACCCTTTTGGTAAACTTAACAGACATTTGGATTTATTTTTAGAAAATATTGAAAAGATGACAAATTATAAGTTCTAAAACAAATTTAATTCATCTCTATGTACTTGTTGCTGAATTTGATAAACAAATTAGATGCTATTTTATTTATGGGGAAATTATTACAGAAGATTGTTTTTCCCTGGCTTTTAAACTTTAAAAGCTCAGATTAGTCTCTCAGTATCCATATTTTTTGATTTACCATATAGCTGACTGGTCCACCTAAAATTAATCATGGAGGTAGCTGTGAGTCACATTCCTGTCAACAAGTTGTCTTACACATGTATGTAACCCCAGTACTTACTGTCAGAAATATTTATACTAGCTTATAAGATCTTTTTGTGAGGGGTAACCAGTTTTGGGAAGACAGCACAATCTTCTTGAATGTAGCACTTAGGAATGCATTATGACATACATTTCTGTAAAATAAGAATTACATGTGTTGCATGCAGTTATATTTTCAATTTAGCCTGTGTATTTTGTTTCTTCATAGTCTGCTTTTTCTAGCATGCTTGATTTAGAAGAGAAAAAAGGGCTATATAATTATAATGGTAAATCTAGATTTCATATGGGATAATAATATTGCCTAGTTAAAATTTTGCATCCTACCTGGTTGATCCAGCTAGTAGGAAAAAAAAACTCTGCATTGCTTAAAGGCAACTAATGTTTAAGGTTTTTTTCATCACTAACATATTCATTAAAAGTATCAACTGATAAATGTTAACAAGAGAACATGACTTTATGAAGGAAATGTCACTGTTAATTTATCATTTTTAAAAAGGGCTTTGTGCTTCTCACATAAAATTGAGACTCTGTATACTTAATCTTTCTAACTTCAATTTTAAAGAGATATTGGTATTTTGAAAATGCAGCATATATATATTCTTAACATCCTTTTAAGAATATGGGATAAAGATAGTGTTTTTCTGATTTTTTTGTTCTGTTTACATCTAGCCATAGACAGAAAATAATAATCTTCCCTGGGTGTAAACTTGATTTTCTTTATTGGGATAAATCATTTACTGAATGAGTGAACCAGAAAATTAGAAGACAGTCAAAAAAGTCTAAGTTACCAATTTTTTAATTTATAGGCAAAGTATATTAAATTATCTTCTTAATATGATAAACTGTGCTTTATCATTCTGAAAACTCAGGATACAGTTTCCTTACATCATTGTAGGTCTCTTTGGTAATAAAGAAAGATGCTCAAAGTTTTGTGTGTACTAATGCAAATTAGCTAAAACAAATAGTATGTTATAGAGAAAGGTAAAACTAGTTTTAGATTAAGGATGAGAAACTTGAGTGGTGTTTTTAATTTAAAGTTAAAAGTATGTGTGTTTTACACTTTTTTTAAATGTTCACACTTTTTCCTCATACAAGTGCCAGACATTGTTTTGTGCTTTTGAAGGATTTTTATTTATATACATTATTTTTATCATTTTTACTTTGAGTGGAATGTCCATTAATGTAAATTGTATTTATTTTTATACTTTAATTTCCCTAGTTTTGCTTTTAGGCAAAAGGTAAAATAAACATTTCATCTTAAAGGAAATCTGGTTTTATCTTTTTTATTTATCAAGGAAATGACTATTAAGGAATAGATATTGAAAAGTTAATGGCCAAAACAATCTTGTAATCTGATCATGTTTTATAATTATGTTCCATGAAAGGTATATCCACCCATTTAATATGTCACCCATACCAGTGCTTAGTCCATCATTGAGTTGGCAGAAGTTGGACTTTTCAGAAGAAAAGAGCTGGAAATTTCTTAGCTTATTAAGGGCTTGAAGCCTGCTAAGGAGCCATTGGAGAAGAAGAAAGGACAGAATGCCGAAGTTGAAGCTCACACTGGTCTTGCTACTGCCTACTCAATCTAATGTGAATGTAGTTAAATGCCCCTCACTTGCCCATTAATAAGGAGATGTTGCATTTTATCCTCTGCAAGGCTGTATGGAAAAAGGCATCACTCTCCTCTGGGCACCTTTCAACTCTTGTTTACTTCATATGTTGGGAATAGTGGATATGACTGGAAACTCCTTATTCACGCTGAGCTAAAAACTGAAGGACCCATTCTGGAGATGAAGATCCTTTTTCACCATTTTGTCACTGTCCCATGAACAATCACAGACACCACCCCCAAATGAAAAGAGTTATGAAAACATAAACAAATGGAGTTGGAACACCATTTCCAAAAAGGGCTTTGTGGTTTTCACATAAAATTGAGACTGTGTATATTTAATCTTTCTAACTTCAATTTTATTTTATTTTATTATATTTTTTGAGACAGAGCCTCAAGCTGTCACCCTGGATAGAGTGCAGTGGCATCACAGCTCACAGCAACCTCCGATTCCTGGGCTCAAGCGAGTCTCTTGTCCCCGCCTCCCAAGTAGCTGGGACTACAGGTGCCCGCCACAGCGCCCGGCCATTTTTTGGTTGCAGCCGTCATTGTTTGGCGGGCCCGGGCTGGATTCGAACCCGCCAGCTCAGGTGTACGTGGCTGGCACCTTAGCCCGTTGAGCCACAGGTGCCAACCCTCTAACTTCAATTTTAAAGAGATAATGGTATTTTGAAAAGGCAGCATATATACATATTCTTAATATCCTTTTAAGAATATGGGATAAAGATTATTTTTTTCTGATTTCTAAAGGCCCATAGTGTATATCTGTGTAGTTATACAAATAATTTTTAAACAGGAGAACTTTTCCTTACTGCATACAGGAAATCAAACTGGAATATGGTATGCTTATCTATTCTCTTCTTTGGTTGGTGTTTCTCTATGGCCCTCAATTCTTTAATTTCTCAAGGACATGATCAAAGCTGCCACCAGAACCTTGGTTTTGCTTCTCATCTTATGGTGGAGAAAATCCCTTAGTTACTCACATATTCCATAAAGTTAACAACCCATTTCAGAATTACTTCCATGGTCTGTTTCTTACACATGATCTAAACGGGGTTTGGTTGAATATGCTTAACAGGATACTGCACTGCCCAATGCCCTCCCCCCCCATCACCACACTTGCTGCCATTACTTTTGTGTCCAAGGGACCACCTGCTGCAATGCAGCCTAGGAACTTGTTAGAAATGCAGAAGTTCAGGCCTCACCCCACATCTCAGAGCCTGCATTTTGACAAGGTCTCTAGGTTAGTGATGTTTGCATTGAAATGTGAGAAGCACTGCTGTTTTGGTAGACTGCACAGTACTTGTATGTTGCCCCGGACAGAGAAGCTCTGAAAACACAAAGATCACAGAGGTACTGTATGATTATGATTATGTGCTTGCCTCAAAGCATGGCTTCTCTTGATTGTTGCCAGGCATTTTATAATCATCTCCCTTCACCTTAAAAAATCAGCATTATCCTAATTTCACAGATGAAGAAACTAGGATTCAGTGTGCAAAAGTAGAGTTGAGAGTATATTCTATTGCTTTTTCCAGAGGAACTTGAGAAGATGGCTTTCTGACCTCTTTCTGTTTAAAAAAAAAAACCACTTGAAAGTAAAAGTTAAAAAGCAAGGATCAGATGCTGCCTTGTGATCAACAAGAGTGTCCCCCATTGTTTGGTTTGGAATTAAAAATAGATGATCACAGTGTTTATTTCAGAGGTTTATAGGGAGGAAAAAAATGAAGGCAGCATGCAAAATTTTCAGCACAGTGCCTGACACACAGTAAGCATTTAGTAAATGGTAGCTGTTTTGAAAATATGCTATATTACATCCACTATTTTAAAAATCAGAAAGCACAAGAGCTCATAAGTTCTGTAATTGAAATGTGTATCCACCATCATAGTATGAACTAATAAATCTTAAGTCCTCTCCCCAAGCTGACTGAATGATCCCTTCTTGGCCAAGGGGACCCCAGAAATACCCTTCTAAATGCTGCTGGTCTTGAAAAGGGTAGTTAGACATGCCTCCCTAGGCTCCCCTCCCATCTTGGAGCTATCCTTTGTAACTCATTAACAGGCCTAAGACTATACAAGACAAAGCTTTAGTCACACAAGCAGGTTAAGACAAAGCATTTCTTTAACCAATTAGAAATGAAATAATATTTAAACCCACCTATAACCTGTAAAATTCCCTGCTTGAAGACGTCCTTCCTTTTCATGCCAAATCAACCTATGCCTTCTATGTATTGACTTATGAATTTACATGTAATTCCTGTCTGTTTGGAATGTTTAAAATCAAACTGACCCCAGCGAGACCACTGTGACTTCTTGGGCATGGCTCTCCAGGGACCATCCTCATGGTTGCACACATTGGGTACTAAATAAAATTCTTTAAATTATTGTACAGCGTTCGGGTTCTTTTCCGTTCGCATTGTAAACGTACAGTTTTGCCAAGTGTGAGAAAATGCTAACCCCAATTTCCCCATTTGGTCTAGTTCCGTTAATCACATTTGGATCCAGTCCAAGATGTTAGCAGTGGGAAGGAGATACTGGAAGTTCCTCGCTCCCGGAAAAGTACAAAGAAAAGCGGGGCCCTAGAGAGGGCGTGTGGCTTATTCAGAAGCAACAGCGAATTGGGGCAAAACCCTCAACTGGCTAAACCTTCTTCCCACTCCAGCTGCGCTTTGCCGTCTCCGCTACGCCAGTGTCAGAATTCTTCTCCGCCCCTGGAGGGTGCAGGTGAGCTCTCCAGCCAGCCGCGCAGTCGTGCCCTTCACCATCATGGCCCCGGTGGCTTCGCCGCACAGCCAGCTGCCCCTCACAATCATGGCCACGGACGCGCTGCGGAATATCGCTCGGCCCACGGCCTGCCCCTTACAATCATGGCGCCGGCGGAAGTCATTGCTTGGGCTCTGAGGAGCCGTGCTTGCCCCTCACAATCATGGCGGCCAGGGCGGGGTCTGGATGGGGGACGCGAGGCTGGCGGCCCTGAGAATAAGTAGTCATGTGACTGGGAAGATGGCCGTCTTTCCTTGGTAAGGAAGAAGCAGCGGGTGGGTTTTAGCGGGTCTGTCTGTCTCTGCGAGTGTGAGTTGCTCTCCTTGTTGGGTCTGGTGGCCTCTCATCCCACCTTGGCCGCTACTGCGGTCCAGAGGAGCAACCCGAAGCCGGACCGGTTCTCCCTCCGTCTACAGCCTCGCTGCGTTTTCCCCGGCCGTCTCTCTTTTCTTTCCCTGAAGAAATCTCAAGCTGCCAGGTTTCCACTTTACCAGAAGTTGGCGCGGGTTCTGTGGGCAGTGGATGAGGGGAATGGAGGACTCAGCACCGCGTCTGCACAATTCGGGGGACTGGCCTGTTGGTGTGTTTCCTGAGCTACTCAAGTTCACCTGGAGCTAGGGGAAGGCTTCAGAGAGGAAGAGACTTAAATTGGGTTGGGAGAATGAATAGAGTTCACCATATGGGAGGGAATGGCATGTGCTAAGTTTGGCAGGTCTGGAGGGCTCCTGTGGCCGGAGTAGCTAGGAGTGACTGAAGCTTCAGGCTCCAGCAGGTGATCGGAATGGCTGCGTGTTGGCAAGAAGTGGAGCAGGTTGTGGTGGTGATAGTGACATTGCTGGGGATGGGATATCTCTCTTGCATCTCAGAAAGCAAGATAATTTTCTGATCTTTCTCTTCAAATGATGTGAAGTACCTTACATGTAATGATTGAGTGAGCAAATGAAAGTGTAGCCCTAGACTTTAAAAATAATAAGATACAAATTACTGATTTTATGCTTGGCAAACAGTTGTCTTTTATTCCCTTCACTTGGCTGACACTTAGGAGACCGCTTCCTTGACACACTAAATCAGCACCATGTACCTCTGAGCGCTTCCACACTGTTGAGTTTTCTTGGGTCTACTTCCTCATGCTGGCTTAACCAAAAGGCTAAGCACCTTTTTGAGAATCTGGAAGGCTGAACACCAAAAACATGAGAAATAGCTGCTTGCAATGAATTTACCTGGAATTTGTAATCCGAAAATCCAGGAAGATGCTGTCTTAATCTCTACATCCAAGTACATTTTTACCTTTGGTATTTTTATTTTAAATTAGAGATGTGCCATAACCTGTTTAATGTCCAGGGTCTATATAGTTGTAATCCTCATTCTAAACATTTCTGTGTGTTGTACTGCATGTTTATCATCCACTTTCTCCACTAGACTTCTTACTCCTTCAAAGTTAAAGGAAATGAGTTTTGTCCATCATTGTATTCCCAGAACCTAGAACATGGTGTTAGGTGCTAAATAATATTTTAAGAATGAATAGGGAAACTGGGGAAGATCACATACGAGAAATGTGTTTCTGTCATTAAATTTACATTTGTCAAGCCTTTATTTTGTGTCACTTCTCATGCCAAGTGCTTAACTTGCAACATCTCATTTAATCCTTATAATAATCCCATTTTTCAGGTGAGGAAATGGAGGCAGAGAGATTAAGCAGTTTACCTAAAATCATACATATAGCTCACAAGGAGAGCTGCAGTTTGGAACTGAGGCTGTGATTGTAATAATTGTCAGCTAGACATCAAATCTACAGCCTAGGCTGAGGTTTTTGGCTTGCAGATTCCCCCAAATCCCACTGTGTTGTCAAGGGTATCCCAGAGAATGCCTCTTTTTACTCACACTTTTTTTTTCCCTGATACTTTGTCCTGGCCTAAGATATGGGATATCTTTTGAATATCTTGAATCACATTCTCTGTTTAATCCTGTGAAGCACGGTTGGAAATACCCCATTTTTGAAGTTGGAATTTCTACATCATTTTAAATGGTTTGGGGGGTGGGGTGGAGTAATACTGTGATTGTGGGAGAAAAAGATGTGTGGTCAGATTATGGGATTAGTAACTAGAAAATTGCTTAAGTAAAATAGCTGGCAAAAACCCATTTAGTGGATTCTGGTGTTTCCAGTATAATTTGGTACATCCTAACGGAGTTTCTGTGTATCCATATTATCAGAGGTAAATAATTTAAAAATAAGGAGTTATCATCCTCTAATGTGCATATAAACCAACTGAGATTTTTGTTAAAATACTAGCAGATTCTGATTCTGTAGATCTGGGGATTTCAACCTTTTCAGGTGATAACCATTGCTAGCAATCTGTGGAACACACTTTGCATAAGGAAGGACTAAGCCGAGTGGAGGTATGAAATGGGGGCCTTATTTATGTGGCAATTGCCTTTGAACTAGATGGGCCCTGTGCATGGCTGAAGATTAGCTTTATGGGGAATTTTTACTAGCTATGTGAGCAGGAAAAAGATTTTTTGAGAAGATGCTCACTAGAGGTCGCTGTTAACCTTTCCAAAGACCTCGGGATTGGAAAAAAACATTACATCTCAAACAGGAAATACTAAGAATCAAAGAGCAAATTTGAGGAAATAATGGAAGTGATAGAAAATCAAAATATAGGCTGGGTGCGGTGGCTCACACCTGTAATCGTAGCACTCTAGGAGGATGAGGTGGAAGGATTGCTTGAGCTCAGGAGTTGGAGACAAGCATGAGTACAAGTGAGACCTTTTATCTTCCAAAAATAGAAAATCATCTGAACGTTGTGGCAGTCGCCTGTAGTCCCAGCCACTCTGGAGACTAAGGCAGGAGGATCACTTGAACCCAAGAGTTTGAAGTTGCAGTGAGCTGTGATGATGTCACTAAGATTCTGTGTCTCAAGAAAAAAAGTCAAATACATGTATAGTGTGGTTTGCCATGGGCTTTCCCAAAATATAGTGGTTTGCCATGGCTTTCAGGAAGCGGAAATGTGTTCTTTCTTTTATTTCCAGAAGCAGTACTTTTTTCCCCCAAAATTCCCCCAATTTTTTTTTTTTTTTTTTTTTTTTTGAGACAGAATCTCACTCTGTCACCCTGGGTAGAATGCTGTGGCATCATAACTCACAGCAACCTCAAACTCCTGGGTTCAAGTGATCCTCCTTAAGCCTCAGGAGCATTTGAGAGTATAGGTAGCTACCACAATGCCTGGCTAATTTTTCAGTTTTTAGTAGAGATGGAGTCTTGCTCTTGCTCAGGCTGGCATGAGCCACTGCACCCACCCTAAAAGCTTTTTTGAAACAGTAAATTATGAATTTGAATTTTCAGTGGCTCATGCCTGTAATCCTAGCATTCAGGGAGGTCAACGGGGATGGATTGCTTGAGCTCAGGAGTTGGAGACCAGTCTGAGCAAGAACGAGACTCCATCTCTACAAACAGCTTGGTGCTATGGCAGGCAGGTGCTTGTAGTTCAGCTGTTTGGGAGGCTGAGGCAAGAGAATCACTTGAGTCCAAAAGTTTGATGTTGCTGTGAGCTGTGATACCACAGTACTCTAGCCAGACAAAATAAAATTCTTACAAAAAAAAAAAAAGATATTTAATTCTCATGTTTCAATAATAGAGATTAAAAAACATAAAGATAATCATTTAAAAACATTGTATACCTTTCTCCCCCACTTCTATGTTTGTCTTCTTCATATATATATATATTTTTTTTTTCTTTTTTTTTTTTTTGAGTCAGAGCCTCAAGCTGTCGTCCTGGATAGAGAACTTTGGTGTCATAGGTCACAGCAACCTCCAACTCTTGGGCTTAAACAGTTCTCTTGCCTCAGCCTCCCAAGTAGCTGGGACTACAGGTGTCTGCCACAACGCCCGTCTATTTTTTTGGTTGTAGTTGTCTGGCAGGCCTGTTGTTTGGCAGGTCTGGGCTGGATTTGAACCTGCCAGCTCTGGTGTATGTGGTTGGCCCCTTAGCTGCTTGAGCTACAGGCGCCGAGCCTCTTCATATTTTAAACCTTTTAAAGAGAAAAAAGGTTTTGGTATACTCTAGAAAAATCCTAACACTTTGTAAGCTTCACTGTTAATTGAAGTTAATCATTCCTTTACAAAGCTTTTTAGAAGTTTTCCTCTACACTTACATATTTTTAAATTATTCAAGTAGACCTCAGACTAGTTTTAAGAAAAATGATGTGAGAGGATTCTAAGAAAACAGCAGATGTTTCCAAATTAATGGGCTGTTTTTTGGTATTGCAGTTACTTTCACTTTATTTGGGTATCAAGAGTTTACCAAAAAAAACAAAAAACAAAAAAAACCCAATAAGAATTGGCTGGATACAGCGACTGCATTCCTGTCTGGGTGACAGTGTGAGACTTCTACCTCTAAATAAATAAATAAACATTTTTTTTAAAAAAAAGACACATAAGGTTCTGTGAACTGAGTACTTTCATAAAAATTGTGATGGCGCATCACAACCAGTGGCACATTATCCTAAGTTCCCTTATCTGTGAAATGGGGTGATCTGTCTCTAAAAAACATAAAATAAAAATTGATAAGCCCCATAACAAGAATGACTGGAAAAAGACACCAAATAGTAATTTTAGAAATAAAATTGGGCTATAATTATAAATCTCACAATCATTAAAAAGATCATAAAGAATATTTATGAATAATTTTATAGTATGAAAATATAATTTTATAGTAATATGTTTGAAAACTTAGATAAAATAAATTCCTAGAAAACCAAAACTTAGCAAAAATGATGGAAAAAACAATATCTGTGTAGTCCTATAGCTATAAAATAAAAACAATCTATAAGTAAAAATTTTCCTACAGATCACTTCACAGAGAAATCATCTGAATATAAAGAATGCTGATCTTAGGGCGGCACCTGTGGCTCAAAGGCGTAGGGCGCCAACCCCATATACCAGAGGGGTGGGTTCAAACCCAGCCCCGGCCAAAAAAAAAAAAAAAGAATGCTGATCTTAAACTCCTCCAGAAACTATATAGATACAAAAGTAAACAAATATTAAAGACTAACTCATTAATGAGGAAAGTGGTGAGATGTCGCAACCAGTTGCAAGGAGAATCCAAAGAACACACATTCTGTAGTTGGGTGTGGTAGGTGACTTTTGAAGATGACCCTCAGTGATTCCCCACTTCCTGGTTTTTTGTTTTTTGCTTTTTTTGAGCCAGTCCGACTCTGTCTCCCTTAGTAGAGTGCCATGGATGGCATCATCCTAGCTCACAGCAACCTCTATCTCTTGGGCTTGAACAATCTTCCCAAGTAGGTGGGACTACAGGGACCTGCCATAACGCCTGGCTGCTTTTTCTGTTTATTAGTAGAGAGAGACAGGGTCTCATTCTTGCTCAGATTGGTCTCCAGCATCTGAGCTCCATCAATCCACTTGCCTCAGCCTCCCAGAGTGCTGGAATTACAGGTGTGAGCCACTACACCTATCCCCACTTTGAGCCCGCCACCTCTGGTATATGGGGCCGGCGCCCTACTCCTTTGAGCCACAGGCGCCACCCATAATCCCCTCCTGAGTGTGGCAGGACCTAGTGACCTGCTCCCAACAAACAGGACTAGGTGATAGGCTGTCACTGTGTTATGAAAAGCTAATTTCCATTTTGCAGATTCTTGCCTTCTGGGCTTGCATGCTTTTTTTTTTTTTTAATATCCTTCCTTAATATCACTTAATTTTTTTTTTTTAATACATGTATTTTATTATTCTTCATTACATTATTTCCCCCCCCCCAACCCGTCCGTGATAAGACAGAATTGATTTACAGAAAAGAATACAGAAAACACCAAAGCTCCTGGTAGTGGGAGAGATTTCAAGTAGGGAGAGAGAAGCTCTCTCC